>WUQG02457389.1:0-12564 GCA_011317285.2 Androctonus mauritanicus
CCCTAAAACTGTAAACTAGAAAGAAAGGAGGAGTAATTGGCAAAAATCAGGAGTATACAGAATTCTGGCCAAAATACTTAACACCCACCAGAGCACAGCTTAAAGGTGAAACTACAAGAATGTACAACAAAGAGTAGAGGAGCATAAGAAAGACATAGCCACAGGCAAACTAACCACAGTTTTGGCTACAGAAGCTTGCACCAAAGACATGCAATTAGAATGGAATAGCACACAGATAATAAAACCTCTAGCCATACAATCGCAGGCACTCATAATGGAGTCTACTGAAATCCTAAAAGCCAAATCCAATAGCAAATTCTCAACAAGAAGCCAACACTAGATCTGTCAGCTTCATGGGCTTATTTGCTTAAAAAGTGGGATGAAACAAGGTGGAGAAATATCTGAATGAGAAGCACCCAACTGAAATCCAATTGCACATTTTTACATCATTATTATTTTTTAAACTTTTTATTTTTTGCTTTATTTTATTTTACATTTTTATGTTTAAAGTTTATTTATATCTTTATTATACTATTTATTTTATTTCATTTTACATTTTTTTTGAATGACTGTATTGTAACTTAGGTAACCTGTTCCTTTATCTTAGAATTGTGGAAAACAAAGCTCAAAACCATTGTATTTTTAGCCTGAAGATGGCAACAATGTATTGCTGAAAACATTTGTAAAATTAAAAGAAATTTTACATGCCTGCTAAAGGTGTTAAGTTTTTTCTTAATTATATAAATATAAACTTTCATACTTACAAATGTGTCATTTAAATTTTCAGATTTGAGAAAATTTCAGAAATTCTTCAATAATTTTAACATAAATGATAACAGAATGCTCTAGTAGCAAATATAATGTAAAACTACATAATTATTTAACATATTACAGTAATATTTTAAGATGGCAGAAATTATACTAAAAAATTCACATTTTATAATCTGAACTTTTTATTTAAATCTATGAAATAAGGAACTTGTAATTTGCCTAATTATGCACTATTGATGATAAAAGGAAAGCACAGTATAATAAGAATAACTGAAACCATTGTATATACTATATTTTGTAATTTAGTACAAGGTCCTTAACTTACAATAAGAGTTGTGTTCAAAAATTTTGTTTGTAGTTCAAATCATCATAACTCAGAATATAACTTTTTTCTATAGTTGTAGTGTTATAAATGAAAGTTATGTTCCCCAACTATCATAATTCAGAATATTAAATATGCTTTTAAAAAAATAGTAGCAAACAGTAATGTTAAAAAAACACTGTTTATTCTTTAAAATGAGGAAATTGTGTATTTCACATGGGTAAAAACAAAAAATAGAATGTTTAAGTTATTTTCCAGTGTCCAAGTTTTTAATGTTGGCTGCATGGTAAAGCAGTCATTTACCACCTCGAAGAATCTGGGTTCAATTCTGGATCTCACATATTGTTTTTCAGAAAAGACCAAGGCCTGGCCAGGCTCTCTGACTGATCCCACTATAGGTGTTGGACAGTCTTTGAGAGTTCTAAAAGTGGCAACTACCAAAAGTATCATTTGGACGCTTAATTCAAACTAACCTAATAAAATTTCTAACAAATATAATCAATCAGCTTTCAGTAAGCAATTATTTTTAACACTGTTTTCCAATCATTGGCTGACTATTACATAATAGTATCCATTTTACCCAACTATGAACTGCTCATATCTATGGTAGAACCAGTAGAGCATTACAGTAGGGTAATTGATATCCAGATTGATCCCTCAAATATTTTTCAGAAACATGAAATCTGAATTCATACATTTAAGATATAGTTGAATGAGTTAAGTTTGGACATCTGAAAAATATGGAAATATGAGATTTAAAATTAAATATGATTACTGCATGATGGAAATATAACATGCTTTCATTCTTGTGATAGCTGGACCATATGACTGAGCTATCACAAGAATGAAAGCACAATTCAAAATTATTGATGAAACTCATCATAAATACAGATTTTCATCATAAATAATCACATTCTTAAGTCAGAGACCTCCTGTATATACAATGGTTTCAGTATATCTGGTGCCACATAACATTGATTCCAAATTACAACAAAACACTCAAAGAGCAACTGTATTAGACTAATATAAATCCCAAAATCAGATTATTATTACTTTTTTTTGCATATTTTATGCCCCTTTCCAATCAGGCAGATTATTAAGGGGTGGGCCAGCTGCATCCACACCTGTGGAGAGGGGCCAAATGGTGAAGGATGGAGATTGCTGGGCTGGGCCCAGCACCCCAGAAAATCTTTTCAGGAATTAACAAACCCAGGTCCTCCTGTGTACACACCGACAACATTACCACTCGGCCATCTGGCCACTCAAAATCAGATTTGACATTATTTTTTAAGAAAAATGAATAAAATTTTAAAGTCTTCAATCAAAAAATTCTCTACAGTTTTTATTTTTATTCTAGGGAATTGATCTTGAAAGTAGCATGCAATCTTTCATACACACTTCAATTAATTAATTGAAATGTTACTAAAATTTAGCAACAATTTTAAACATTTAAAAAATTTTTCATTTGATTATAAAAAACTCATAGGAAAGAAATTTATTTAAAAATTAAATCAGTAAATATAGATATTACAGAGTTTCAATATGACAATTTAATTATTAAAATTATTATTAAAAAAGTTTTGAATTACTCTCATGAGTTTTTTGATGAATCTCTGGTTTTGCAATCATATTATAACACCAGATAATCAAACTTCATTGAATATGGTCATAAAATTTATAAAAAATAAATAAATATTTTTACATTTTTATATTATTTATTACTATTTACAGTGCTTATCAAAGATATCTTTCTTGTGCCAAAAATACTGTTGAAAGCAAATGTGGGAAAGCAGCTGTGGATTTCATGCAGTTGCTACTAAGAATGGCTGCATCAAGATTACCTGATATAGTATGTTCTGGATATGGACCTCAAAATAAAGAATGTCTGACTCTTTTACCTCGAGATGGAACAACACCAGAAGGTTCTAGATCAGAATCTGTTCTTTCTCGATTGTTTGCAGCATATCTGGGAAATTAATCATTATCATTTTTCAATTTAGAAGCTTAGGAAATACATATATCAAATTTATTTAGTTAATCATATCTACTTCATAGCAGCCTATTTTCATGAAATAATTCTGATGGAATTCTCTTAAAAATTTTCATTATGCAAAATATATGTTTATTTAATCATAAATAAAATTCAATCATTTATTATATTGCAGTTTTAATTTCTGTAATTAAACATACATTTTTTTTAAATAATCAAATTTTGATTTAAAACATTGTAATCACATATAAATAACTGTTCATGCTTTTTATTTACATATTACAATTATGCATTGTATTATTTACATATTCCATAATTAAAAAAAATAATCTTATGTATTCTCTAGACAATAAATTTTTTCAATAATTTTGATTTTATTAGAAAATAAAAATTAATTTTATAATGAATATCAATATAATTTAGACATTAAAAATTAGCAATTTTATAATATTATATAGGCTAAAATGTTACATTAATTAAAATTAATTTAAATATATAAAAATTTCATCTGAATGGAAGAATTCTGAAAATAAATTTTTATTGTTACATTTATTAGTTTTAACAATATCATTGCCAAACTGCATTTGCATTTAATGATATTAAAGGGCATACTCATAGATTTAACTTTCTGAAGAATAAAGGACAAAGTGAAAAAGTATAGGAAAACATGGAGGAAAGGATCTTGCCAGAAGTATGCTAGGCTATTTTTTTTTTAGTCATCTTTTATAACATAGGTGAAATGGTGGGTGAATTCTCTTCCCACCTCTAGGAAAATTGCATAATTACAGGCAACTCCTGCTCTTGTGATTTAAGAGATCCCAGAGAGCAGTGAAACTTAAGGCCATTGTAAGTTGAATTGTATTTTCTATAGATAATTATTATTATTTGTTAGTTACATTCTTGGTATTTTATATTCCAAAATTAAAATTTCTATAATAAATCTTAAAATACAGTTTTAGAAACATTTATATATAAAAATAAAATTAAAGAAAATACATTTGAAAATTTTTAAATAAATCAGTATAATAAAAAAAATTTTAAACTGATTAAAAATTGTAAATACAGTACCTTTAAAATGCTTTTTATTTAAACACTTCATGCAGCAGTTTCAGAGTGACACTGCGCATTTCATACTTTGAATGATGTGGAATCTGCACAATATGCCATTATAAATGTAATATATAAATCAAGGATTTTAGAAAATATCTAAATAGAAATAATCAACGTAGAAAAGGTTGTAAGTCTAAGTCATTGTAAGTAAAGAAACAAGTGTGAATACATATGGGTGTAATACAGTTATTCCTCAACTTATACATATCTGACTGCCATAAATCCAAATTTACATAAAAAATTTTTTAAATTTTTTTCTGGTTTAGAGAGTAAAAATTTATTGTATTTGCAAGATACAAGTCCAAATGTGTTGGTTTACAGCATTTAAAAGATCATATTGCTTTATTTATTTATGTTTGATATATTGTTTGTTGATCTTAAGTATCATATTACTGATATGATAGCAATATCATGCAGCATTAACACACTTTCAGTCACAGAGCAATATGGTGCTTATAATATAGTATAGCTGCAATCAAACAAAGTTTTTGCTTCAGAATTTTTGTTAAAATTCATTTTTCTTACTTCTGCAAAACCAAATTATGTAAAACTCTTCAGTCCCAATTATTTGCAGTTGGGGAATACTTGTATTACATTATATACAGTATATATAAGTATAGAGAATTCTTTTGTTTTGAAAAATTTCCTAAATAATAAATGATATAAACACTAAACTTCATACAAATCTTTTTTGTGATCCAACTTATACTATTCTTTTTATAATATACATTCTAAAAAATATTGAATAATCCATTTATCAGCTAACCTTTATAAATTAACTGAAAAGATAATACATTATGTCAAATTTTTTTTATCACGAAAGATTGGCTTTTGACCTGAATTTACCATTATTTAATATTTTATAAAATATGTAATTTATTTTCTCACTTTCATATAGTTTATAGTTTTAGAAATATTAATTTTGATTAATTATAATCTTAATATATGGAGTAATGCACAAAGATTTCAGAATTGTTAAATATCAAAAGATATTTAATTTACAGAAACTGTAAAAAGTCAATAAAATATTAAATTCAAATATCTTAACAATAATAATACAATGTTATCCAGATTTTATATTTTGTAGGAGGAAAAATGAAAATGCATAAAATGAGGGAAAATATAAATTATGAGAAAAGTAATCTATACAAAATACAATGTTATTCTGATATTTTATGATATCATTTAAAGTTGAAACAGGTAGACCAAGTTCTTTAGTAAGACACATTCTTTTCTTTTATTTAAAAAAAATGGATTCATATACAAGTTCTTGTTTCAAGTTAAAAAGCTTTTCTTTCTTTCCTTTCTACCATTTTTAAATTAAAACTATATACAGTAATTTAAACAATTTCAAAAATGTCATTATCAAAATTAGTCAACAAAACACATGGTCGACAACTGAACATTAAGAATTCAAAATTATTATTTAGCTCAAATAAATATATATAAATCCAAATGCACAAAGTCAAAAATAAAGTTATTGTATTTGAAATCACAAATTTGAAAATGCAAACCAGCTAACATAGAATAAAAGAAAAAAATGCATAGTAATAGCAGAAATGACTTGTTATTAAGATTAATGTATGGCAAATTCACCTTTTACATATGCTCAAATTCGTGCATATAAACTTCATAAATTATTTACTATGCTATGTGCCATATTCATAATGATCTAGTTGCTGATGTGTTGTAAAATGTGGGAATTTCAATTTTATGATATTGTAAATTTCAAGAAAATTTTCTATTGATTTGTATGAAATGAATTGGGTCCAGATATTTTATGCATATATTTTGGGAAAATGTAAAATGTATTAATTCAATCTTTTTAACAACTGCCTACATATGTCATTTATAGGATATTAGCCCAAAGAATAAAGAAACACAAGAGATACATAGAAAAAGCAAAATTAATCACAGTTTTAGGCCGGATTCACACTGGCCAGCGATCGCAACCACGACTGCGATCACGACTGATGGCTTGTGACTGAGCATGCACACTGAAAACGACCAGCTTCACGATTTTTCGAATTGACCAATAGTAACTGCGTAAACAACAGCCAATAAGAGGTGATATAGCATACAGCTCGTAAAAAATGGTGACTCATTTCTGGCACGAAAACGAAAGTACATATGTAACCAAATGCCTCTTTTCTATTGGCTATCGCAATGATGTATCCCCGCGACCGCAACAATATTCAGCAGGTTGAATACTGTCATTGGTCTCAGCGATGAGTTGTGAAGCATGGCCTGATGGGATTGTTTCATAGCAACGGTTGCTGGCGGTACTTGCGGTTGCGATCATTGGCCAGTATGAATCCAGCCTTAGTCATGGAATCATACAGCAAAGACCTCAAAATCAAATGGGATGAGGTCATGGAATCATACAGCAAAGACCTCAAAATCAAATGGGATGAGGTGAGGATTATAAGGCAAATTAACACATCAGCACAGGTTCTAATAGCAGAATCAATTGAAATAATAGGAAGAAAAATGAGAGAAAATATTATGAATGAAGGACCGGCATTCAAACCCCTTTCCCTGGAGATATGCAATACAGCAAGCATAGAGAAGATCAATATAAACTATTAATGTAGCATCCCATTAAGATTTCAGATATTTATTTATTCATTCTGTGTAATAGGCTAAACTAGTTCATTTTTATAATTTATGTAACATAACTTATTTAACCAATTGGCCAAAATTATATAGCTACAATGTTTTTTTCCGTTTATTTCATTGTTTGTAAACATAGCAACAGCCATTTATTCTAATATAAGTATTTGAAAATTTTGTTCTATTTCTAATTGTGTAGCCTGAAGATGGCCCTAGTGCCAAAAATGTTTGCATCTAAAAAATAAAACTTAACTGCTAATAGTGCAGTATTGGATCTTTAAATGAACTTGTAAAATGTAATAATATAAAATCTGGGTTACATTGTAATATAGAAATTCTTATACAGAGATGAAACTGGAAATACAGTAACATGAAAATTTGGTTATATTCTGGAAACAGAGTATACTAACAAGCACTTGAAAATATTGTACCATATATGCAAGATATTACTTGTAAGTTCTATGCCAATAATTATTTATTAAAAATAACTGAAGCTTGAGTTTTTCCTAAAATCATCTATCTTTTTCCAGTTCTTAAAATAATTATATTATAAAAACTGGCTAAAGAACTTAAATGATTAATGACTAATTGTGATAAGCATTAAAATTTAAATATATTACTATCACAGGTAAATAATTTGCATTCCTGTAATTTGAAGGGCAAAATTATTTGAAATCTTTTAAATACATTTCGATGTTCATATTATTTTAAGTTTCTAATTAAAAAATAATTGGATCATTTAATTTTCATTAAGTATTTTATAATAAAAACAAATAAATTACATCAGAACAGCAATAACCATCATGTAAAAAATAAATTTCAAATTGAATAAGGATATAATGATTTTTAGTTCTATAATTATTTTTTCCAAAACAAAAATCTATCATAGTTAATCGGGCATAATTCATATCCTTTAACATAAAATTTACTGCAATTAAAATTTTAAATCTGGAGGAAATAAAGTATAAGAACTTTTTCAACAGATGCATCACCAATAGGTATATATTTGTTCATTTTACAAATTTAATTTAAAAAGATATTTTAATTGTATCATCATATATCTTTTGAACATTATCTATAAATGCTGACTTTTTTTGCAATTCTTAAAATATTCTATTACATGACATTAAATTATTATTGTTTCATCTTTCTCTAACCTGATTATTATGCAGAATTTAACAAATTCACTGTAACTACAGTGTTTCAATATTTACTGCACATCACTTATCATATATATTTATTTAAAAATAATATGATTATAAATGCCATAATTTAATATTTAATTTCTGACATAGAAAATTAATTAGTAAGATATTCACAGAATAAATTTAATAAACATTAACAATTTCAGTTATAGCAATGATATATAGCCAAATGACAAAGATATTATTATTATTTGCCTTTATAAAGAAAAATTACTAAATATCATTTAAATTTCTTTATATAGCCACTCCTCTAGTTACATACATTTGTACTTATAAATATGAAATTTTATTTTCAAAATTTGTGAAATTTCAAAAACTCTTCAATAATTTTAAACAATATAATGTAAAATTACAACAATTAGTTAACATATTATGGCAGCATTTCAAGATAGAGGCAATCACACAAAACATTCCTCTTTTTATATTTAGAACTTTTCTTTAAAATCTGTGAAATAAGAAATTTTAATTAGTCCAGTTGTGAAATATATTACAATATACAGTATAGAGAGTTATTTCAGTATTTTTTAGAGCTAAAATAACAGCAGTACCCAATTTACAAACAAAATTCATGTACAAATCATGTTCATAACTAGAGGAGCATCTCTAATTTGATAATTATAAAATGAATTTTCATATTTATCTATCTCAATTATTATTATTATTATTATTAAAAAAATACATTCTGATTATATAAAGTACAAGACAAATTTTATAATGAGATAACATTTTAACATTAACAAGAAAAATACAACACTAACATTTGGAATGTAAAATAAAACACATTATTAACAGTCACATATTCTTTATTTTATGTACAAATATCAAAAAGCATTAAAAGATTCACTTTCAATAACCTTCTTTACATAGTTTTTATGTTTAAGAGTAAACCATTAATTAAAAGCAAATCAGCATATTAAAATAAAGTTTAATATAACTATTAATTCCAATTCTTAATAATAATACTTGACTTATAATATAATACAATAGATTAGGATAAACAGAATTTAAATAGACTTACTTTGTATAATTCCAAAGTAGAATTCATATATATATTTTATAAATCAATCTATACTTAAAATGCAATTATAATTATTATTCTAAGTTTTAGAATTTTATGTTAGAATATTGAATAAAATTTCATATTTCATTTTACTATTCAAGAAAATTTTTTTATTTAAGAAAATTAAAAAATTATGCTGCTAAGGAGTGCAGGAAAACGAATGTCTCTCTTATAATAACAGTAATCATTTAAGTATATTAGTATAATATTTTCTATTAAAAATAGTTCATACAGTATCATATAGATTCAGAGTTTTGTGCAAGATAATTTATCAGACAGTTTTATCATCGTAACAGATCAGCAACACAATACATAGTATCATCATATTAGATACATTGTAAGAGTACGTCGCATTCCATACAGAATGCAAATTCTCTGTAATCTATATATTTAGTGCAAATAAAGTAACTAGTAGTTTAAATTAAACAAATAACAATTTCAAATTTAATTGTTTCTTCTAACATTTTAATGCTTAAAACCACTTATATATAAATCTCAGCAATTAATATAGAATTTTTGGAAACTAAAATTTTTATACAAACTTAAAAAGTTATAAAAAAAGAACTATATTTAATCACACAAATTTGTTACTTTAATGATTTTTTTTATAACAATATAAATTTAAGATTAACATTTGATCTCAAATATAAAATGACTAAAGATTAAGGATATTAAATATGAAATTTTTAACATATTTGCTATCATTAAAAAACAATAACAAAAAGTCATAAGATAGGAAAAAACAATACAAGTATTGCTTGATTTACAAAATAGATACACATCAGAAATTATGGTATAAGTCAAAAATAACTAAATTTTACATAAATAGTCTTAAATTGATAAATGATAATTGATATTCTTGTACTTGAACAGCAAATGACTTTTGAAAATTTTTAACTTTTTAAGTTCATGATTAAATTTTCAAGTAACACTTATTTATATATAATTCAATATAAAATGTGAAACAGGTATTAAAATGAAACTACTTAATTCAATTTGGCATATAAATGTTCTCAGGGATGGCTTAAGGCACTAAGCCTACTAAGCATTACATAGGGATGCTTAAAATCAGGGATGCAAAATTGATTTTTTATTAATAATATTACTACTAATTTAATTTTATCAGGATATGAAATGAACTTATCCTTCCAATTCATTATAAATGTCACAGTATCATTCATTTCTTCAAAAATTATAAATTCTGTCCCATTCACTCTGCAAACTATATATTTATGAATTCTTCGCACGAAATGAAATTTATTGACAATTTGACATAGGAATTTCACAACATCAAAGAAACACTGTTGAACTAGTTAAACTATAATTTTATGTTGCTTTCCAAACAGAAATTACTAAATGATGGGCATTCCATTGTTCACCATGGGCTGTCCACATCTGTGGTGAAATTGATCATCAGAATGCTTTTAGAACAAATTCAAACAAAAAACTGTTTTTTGTTTGAATTTGTTCTAAAACAGTTTTGTAGCCTGAAGATGGTGGTCTTCCCACCGAAAAGGTTAGCTTAGTCTAAATAAAGGAAGTGTTTTACTGCCAAATAGTGCTGATTTTTCCTTCTCAGTTCTATTTAGAAACGTATAGTCAGTTTGTGCATAACAGTTATCAGATGAAGGATTTTTTTTAAACTGACTATGTCCCAAAAACATTTATTTGATCTTACAATAATAAAAATAGAAAATAAAAATTTAGATCAAATTAAAATGAACCATCTTATCGACGAATTTAATACTTTTAAATGATGAAAAGTACTGATGTAATTAAAATCTGTGAGAAAGCAAATTAATAGTTATAAAATATTTTACGTTATATAAAACAAAAAGTTAAATATTAAATTTTTTGTTATATTTTATAGATTTTCTTTGTTTTATGGATTGTGCATTTGGTATGTTAGAGAGGAGACAACACAAGGATATCTAATTAATAATGCCAAACTACTTAGAGCTGGCACTGAATGTTCCATTAATTAACTGAATGTTCCATTTTTATTTTAAATTTTTTGAAAAATCAAAAACTGTATAAAAATTTTAATATATGAATGTGAAATGATCTAGAAGCAAATATATATATATATAGTAATTTAATAAAATATATTATTATATTTCAAGACAAAAGAATTATTAGAAAAAACTTTATATATTTTCTCAGAGAAGGGCATTTTCTTCAAATATTGCTCTCTCCATAAATATTTTTATTGATATGAGATTTTGAAAAATAATTAAAAAATTATTATCTGTGAAACAAATTGTGAAATCAGGAGCTATATTTACAATATAGATACAAAATTTGAATATGCATTGTTTTCTGCATAAAAATTGTAAAATGGAAGACAAACTGAACCATACCATGCACACACAATGCCTATAAGATACTGGCTTGGCAAAATCAGAATCCAAAGAAAGCATTAAGCAAAACAAATAACAATGATTTGATATTGTTGCTTTATTTTTTAATAATATCAAAATGATATCTTCAGTCACCAGTCCTTTATGTGCATGGTAACATGTTTAGCAGTAAAGTATGAGTCTGAATTAAATCCTCTGCTATTATTATTAATGCACATAAATAAAAGCACTATACTGCAAGAATATGTTCAAAACACAATTACTAAAATAAACAAAATAAAACATTTTCAGTCTTACAAAAACAAAACCCTCTTCAGTTACATTCCAATCTTACACAAACAGAAAAGTGAATAAGTTATAAATTTCAAATTAAATTGTTTATGTATATTTTTGTTGCTTTATCTCTTTGTCTTGTTCTTTGTAAATAGTTTTATGTTTAGCATGGAGTGATCAATAGTAACTAGTAACAGATGCTTGCACATATTCAATGGGAAATATTCTACAATAGCTTTGGTTGATGACATGTGACCTCAAATAGGATAAATAAGTGAAGGTATTTCCTGAAATGCTGTATAGTGAAATACATGTAAAAAAGTTCTTGTTTTGTATATTCTCAATTTTCAATATACTTAGACATTTCCAGGCATCATCTATCATATAGTTATAAGATCTATATGTAATATGGACATTTATTTCAGAAAAATAAATATAAGATACAACTAATTGGTTCAAATCTATAATATATATTACATAATATATACAATAAGTTCAATACAGGAATCCCTGATTTATATTGTTTTGTGTTTTATCATCTGGCACTTATATCGTTGCCTCAGACTAATTCATTAATCAAAGTAAGCAAATTAATCTCTACATTCTATTATGCTGTCTTTATACTATTAATAAATTGGTATGTAAGCTGAAAAAACTGTAAATAATTTGCAGCTCACGTATATATAAGTTGCCTTGCCCCCAAACACTATCTTATTCCATCCACTGAACTAGGACTCTGATTCAAGCCTGGCCACTGGGTGAAAATATAGTTTTTAGTATGTGAAGCAATATTATATAAAATCCTATTTTTAACCTTCTTTCCAAAGGAAATGGAAGCTTATAAGATTGAGACAATGTCT
>WUQG02457400.1:0-12564 GCA_011317285.2 Androctonus mauritanicus
AATGATGAACAACGCTACTGAATATAGATGCAAATATTATTTTTCATTGATAATTTTATATATTAAGAGAATTTTAATAATTCGTTTAATAAAATTAACAGTAAATATTAATTAATTATTTGATCTGTAATCATCTAAAAATGCATCATTTTAAATGGAGTAATTAAAATTTATAGGTCACAACTGTAACAGCTGTGAATGAATTCATTTATTGTTTGTGGTTTATAGAACATTCAAAACAATTTTTTAGCACGAAATTTTAATCAATGTCTCTTTAAAACCAAAAACAATCAGTAAAAATTCTTCATTTCCACACATCATCGAGGTATATCTCTATCTATTGTTTTATTTAAAATTTCTGAAACTAAGAAACGATTGCTATGCAACCATAAAAAATTAAAAAGGAAACAAAAATAAATGGGTAGGATTAAGAATAAAGAAGCAAACTAATACAGAATAAAGAAAAATGTTTGTTGCGATGATAAATGATTAATTTGATAACTTATTCAATGATAGCACTCATCGAAGTCGTTAAAAGAATTATAGTGTCGAAAATAGGTCAGAAATTATAACTGAGAATAGAAATTCAGATATTTATTGACTTCATTATTTAATTTTTAACATGAAAATCAGCGAATATACCAAAAATTTAAAAGAAATCAGTCATTACATCAATCATTTTACTATAGGTGTTAACAAGACTGCCAAAACTATAAAGAAGAAATATCATTACTAGTATACCTAGAAAAACTATGTATATTAGTAGAAAAAATAAGGTAACTAATTTATACTTAGGTATTTCATCATAAATACAGTTTTCATGAATACTATATATTTCGATTCATCATTTTTAGTGCGTGTAAGATCTTATCTCACATGCAAGCGACGCGACGCAGAACCATGCAATACTACAAACGTAATGCTTCGCTATGTTATGTTACGAGCGAAAGTCTGTTCCACCACAAACGTTTCTATAGCGTCTATAATAAAATATCCTCCCATTATTTATCTATTAAATACCAATCATGGTAATTTTTATCTCTCATGTTCCTTTATACTAGTTTATTTTCTGAATTTCGGTTATTAAAACACGTGAATCGAGTAGGTAAATATGATAATTTGTCTATGTCGCTTCAGAAAGCAAACTAGGTTGTATTTCGGTTACAGAGAGCGACAGCGAGCCAAGTCACGCTGCGCTATCATATACACATGGGATGGGTCGCGGTTAGGTTTACCGATTTGTTTTCTATCGCTCGTAATATCGCATTGTACAACGTCGCGTCGCTGGCAAGTGGGATACAGACTAATGCGGTTGTTGTTCATCTACTTCTAAGAAAACAAGACGATAATTATGGTTTTTCTCTTTTTACTGAACGAAAATTTTCTAAATTTAACTGAACGATTTAAATTAGCTACTTCGAAAGCTATTTCTTTAAAAATCATTTCCAATTAAGGATTGATCGAGATAAGATTACACTTATTATGTTTCAAAGCACAATGCCTATACAATTAATTTAAAATATTATTCAAAAATATAGATATTTATTGTATGTGTTCTAACCACATCGCTACAGTTTGAAAACATTTTTCTTGTGGTGTTTCAGTTACTGAAATTTAAGCATTTATACTCTCTTATAAACTAAACTGTCGCTCAATTTATGATCTCTAAGGCCGCATCTCACCTGCTAGTGATGCGATACTACAAGCGCGATACTTCGCGATGCTGTTATGAGCGACAGTCTGTCCCTCGAGGTGATCTTCGGTAGCGACAGCACGGCTGATAGAGCACATCGATTGTTTCTTTTAGAGAATGCTACTTTTAAATTTAACTTAGTTTATCTACAATATGCCTATTATGATAATTTTTGTCCCGCATATTCTATAAAGCAAGCTTTTGTTGCACTTCGATTATTAAGGTTTTGAATCGATAGCCATGCTTATCGCTTCAAAAACAAACTGCTTTGTCTTTCAGTTACAGAAAGCGACAGAAGGCAGCGCTACGCGGCGCTACAATACACAGTTGAGACAATTCGAGGTTATGCATATGGTTTGTTTTCTGACGCTTGTAATATCGCATCGTGTAGCGTCGCATCGCTAGCAGGTGAGACGCGGCCTAAAGGTTTCGCCACACGCTTATTCTGGTCCCGTTATTTATAATGACAATGTTCAAATGGCGTTGTTTTGAATGCGCAGATTATAAAAATAATTTGAATTGAAGTAATTTTCGTGATTAGATAGATTATAGTGATTCCCTTCTATGATGCTATAGTGTTCCTTAGCTGAAAGGGAAAATGTATTTATGTTGAAATATCGTCTTGCACATAATCTTGCAGCCGTCTTTGGTCTCAAAGCGTACTGTTTATGCCAAATGATTCACGTGTATTGTTAAGGCATGAGACCGTTCTTAACCGGTGGGCGTTGTGTGTCTCTGGCCTTATGCTGTAATAAAGATGTTTTTTAAATAATATATTTAAGAAATATACAATAATTATGAAATGCATAATTTTTCAAAGGAATTTCGTACCACGTGGTGTCATAACAATTATTTTATTTTTTAACAATTAAAAATTATATTTGATAACACTTTTTATGGTTGCAGTATGTTTTAATGTTTCTAAAATAAGTGGTAAAATTTGTGCTAACATTACGAGATGGTTATTTTAAAAAAAACAGTCATTAGATAATATTTAGTTATCTTTAAAAATGCTTTTCATCTTTTTACTTAATATAGATTTGTAAAATGTTTTTTAAAATTTTACTATTAAATATTATTGATAAAATTTGAAACACCTGCACTAGAATGATACTTTTAGCTATTTGGGTAGTTTTATTTTATGTGCTTTCCGCACTATATGTACTAAGTGGCGAAGGATTCTAGGATCCATCATGGGTAGCCCACATCCTTAATTAAATTAGCCGTAAGATGGAATTCAACAAGCTGGATCTGGATCTTCCATGAAAAATATTCTGGAAATGTGGGGCCCGAGAACCCATATCCTCGAAGGTGGAAGCGCAACAGGCTTTCACCGTGGACATCTGACTGACCTATGTGGAGCATCAGAATTCTGTTTATAAATCTTAAATTTTCTAAAATAAAAGTTATAATATAGCAAATTTTCCCTAATCATATGAAAATTAATAGACTGTCTTTCGGCGTTTCAATGATGATAAGTGATTTTGATCGAAATTTAATTGTAATTATTTTAAGGACAGAAAATTAGGATGGTGGAAATTAAAAATTTATTACTTAAACTACCGAATGACAATGGTAATGGTTATCCACGGATAATGCTATGTGGATTGAGCATCATCAGCTCATAATAGTTTTGATTAATGAGGTTTTGTGCTCTATAAAATCTCTTATTATTTATAAATGCCTTCTTTTTTCAGGGTATGGATGTTATGATGAGCCAATACGGGTTCATTTTGGTGTTACACTTGATACAGTTGTACTATATCTTGCATTAAAGTGTATAGGGCCAACCAGATTATTCCGATTATATGTATATTGAATACATAATTAGCTTTATAATTAATTTTCGCAAAAAGTATATTGAAGTTTGGCTCACATGTTCAACTTGCCAACTTTCTTATTTCCAAGCATGATTGATTGCTCATTGGTGCAGATAGTGCACTTTGCAAATGATGCATAGGTGTTGACCTAAATAAAGAAGGCAAACGATAGCAGAGAGGTTGTCTGTGGAATGGGATAGGACTTAATTTTCGAGGTGTTTTGACCCGTGAATCAGGGGTTGCATTGGATCCTATTATGAATGTGTCCAGTAAAAGGTCGCGCGTATCTGTTCCACATGAACGATATCTATTCTCTCTGGTTGCTGAGCGAGAATGGCTTCGATGCCTTCTGTTAGAAACATTATTAGAAAGATCACGTGGAATATTATTCGAAGAATGCCCTTTTTTCTTCCAGATAGCAAATATCACTGATGTTGATTGCAAAAGTAAAGAGCGGAATTGATATTTTGAAAATTTAACATTGTTATTTAGCCGATAACGATTTTTACGTTTAAATAACAGAACTAAATCGTTCCTTTCTGCTACTTTCAAGATCATTTCGTAAAATCCTCCCGTGCTATTATCCATAAAAAATAGGAAAGAACCAGCTTTCATTAGTTTGAAGATTGTCTGGAAAAATAAACAAGTTTCAAATCCTAAACATTTTTTTTTTTTGTGTGTGTAAAATAAGCCTCATAAACGATTTTACTTACCTGCAGACTGTTCGAATTATTCCTATAGTAGTACGATACAACGGAGACGTATTTGACCATGGTTATAATATCCGCATTTTTTATGGCAGATGCGACCTCAAAATCCAAAGGCGAACATAGGTCGGCTTGCATAAATTTACAATTAATCCTCGACGCGTAGGATCTTCCCAAATCGCTCTCCAGAAAGGCTTTCAACACATAATTCAACGATATGCTCCATCCGAAACATGTATCCATCACTGTGTAGTGTATATTGTGGTGATTAGAAAATGCAATATTTTTCCAACTTTGATCTACACCGCAAAGAAATCCGATCATGTCGCAACCTGGACCTCCACCTAGACTACATACGTTTAAATCGTCGCCAAATTTCATCATTTCCAGGAATATCGTTAGTTTGTCTTCTTTCAGAATCTTGACATGTTCTCGGACAGCTGCAGTGTGACACACGGCGTACAGATATATATAAGCGAAACGATAGTGGCCATTATTATAATCGATCAGAGGTATAGGAGTGTTGCTGTTTATACGTCTGTACGCGTTTTGAATATTCTTGATGGACAAAATGATCACGTGTAGTTTCAAGGACTTATATTCTTTATCCATTACAGATTCGTATATTTTCATCAGAGCCTGTTGATCTATCTGCATTGTGCAGTAAGTTTTCATTTAAAACACAGCGAAACTCCGGCTATTACGTAAATTCTCGTTTTATATCGAATCAATAGCTGGTCGCTACCTTAAACCGGAGCTTATATTGAACGGTTTCGTGCAATATGCTCATTATTATAATCTAGTCACGCTCAACAGAATCTATGGCCATAGAATAACTAACAACATGACTATAAAAAAAGTGACTGCAGTATTTTACAAATAATAAAACTCAAAAACTCTTCCATAGAAGTATTTGTTTAATATTATTTTTTGGATATTGCAGTCAGTTTCGTATTGAAATTTCTACTAGTTTTATGAATGTTGTACTAAACCAAAACAAAATTTTTAGTTTCACATTATGCAAGCAAATTTTGGAAAGAATAATGATTTTTTTAAAGAAATAATCGTGTTTAATTAAAGCATATTTTAAACTGGAATATTTTGCATAATTTTTACATAATTGCGTTAAAACTTAATGGCCAGAGTCTTTCTATGTAAATACATAATATAATTTTGATATATCAGTATATTGAGTATAAGTTGATTCCTAATTTTGGCCTACTGAAGGCAGAAAATTTGTTTTAGAGCATAACGAAATGGGTGAAAGACACAGACTACAAATAGTTTGTATATTTCATCTATTAGTTATGCTATTGGTTTCATATATTTTGATTATCCATTAGATAGTCAAAATATATTTGTATATTTTGACTATCTAATGGATTGTTAAAATATAATCAATTGCTAGCTTACTGGCTACCATCTGTAGGATTCGAGTCCAATTTCCACAGGTGGCAAGTTAATGCTTTGCTGTGTGCTTATACGGCTGAACTGGTGGAATTGCCAATCAGCTGCTATTCAATGAACGGGATGCAGACTCCTGAAAAAAATCTGCAGCTGAAGGATCTGGAAACTGAGCCTGGATTCTCTAGGGTGAAAGCGCAGCACACTTCCAAGTGGCCGTCCGCCAATTAGAGATGTGAAAATCGAAATTAAATTCGGATCCTTCAACTATTTTACTACGCCACTATTTTAAATCGGGGAATAACTAATTCCCTGATCTAAAATAATCACCAAAAATCATTTTTTTAATGCATATTACAAAGATTGTGCAATTTTAACAAGAAAAACTGCTTTGTAACTGATTTTAGACATAGAAGTTTGGATATATAGGCCTATAAATGCACTTGTTTTTTGATCTTGAGTTTTAATTTTGATTTTATAATCCGATATATTTCACATTTTGGTCTATATTACAATAAGAAATTGCATAATTTTCTACATTATATTAAAAATAGGACAAAAGTGGAAGGAAAATTACGCGATAAATGTAGTATACGATAGTTTAGAGTGTTGTGTTAAATCAAATCAAATCACAGTATTTCCCAATCTTGGGATTGCTTTCATTTACTAATTCTTCTCCGGAACTGTAAAAAATTTTCCAGGATTTTATTGTAGTGACATTATTATGCACAGAAAATTGCTATTTCCTTTGCTATTGAATATCTAGAGTCAAATCAAAACTTTTAGTTTTGATTTGACTCTAGATATTCAATAGCAAAGCAAGGAAAATTAAATTCCAGTTGTTCGATGTTTATCTTGTTACTTTGTCAATAACTTAAATTGAAAAGTAGTACGTTTTATGGTATGTTCGTTCGTGTATCAAATTTTATTGCTTGTTCTTGATATTTCTATTTATTCTTTGAATTTCTAATATGTTATGTGGATTTTTAACACTAAGATAGTATAATAAATGTTTATTATATAAATGTGCTTTATTGAGATAGCAATTGAAAAATAAGTAAGTTAATATAAAATTAAGTAAATGCAACTGTGAAATGTTTATCATTTTAATAAACTTCCTCTTAAAATTACGGAATTTAATAACAGTTTAATTGTTCAAGTATGCTTTTCTTAAAATAAAAAAATATTAAAAGTATTGCCTACAAAAAAAAAAAAACGCATTTCGGGTTCCTTTCTCGTGTTTAGACTCGAATACTTTTTCTTTTGAACATGCAGAAGTCTTTTTATATTAATTTAAATCATTTACGAAATTATCTTTAGGCAGTGTATCATTCTACCTATTCATTTCTATTGGATATACACGTATTATTCCATTTTTTACACTGATCTCTTGCAAATTTATCAATAAACTATTGCAATAAATTTGTGTAAATACCTTGTTTGGTTGGTTTTGCATAGCCTATTGGAACTGAAGAGGGCTAAAGTAGCCGAAATGCATTTTCTATGAGAGCCGTGCAGTTATGCATTTTAATGAAAAATGTTTTAAAATAAATAGTTTGGAATTTGGAAGAATGCTGGATTAGTAAAATATTGGTCATTGATGTTTTGCAAGAAATCAATATAAAAAATGGAATAATACATGTATATCCAATAGGGTTAAATCATTTAATCAATATTAGTGACAAATAATACACAAAACACAGTTAGCTGATTATTTTTACTCATTATTATTAAACTTTATTAGAGGTTATCTCAAAAGTGATATCATTTTTTATACAGTAGAACCTCGTTTATATGTTTCTCATTTCTGTTTTTCGCACTTGCACGTTGTGTTTTGTACACTCTTTCGACTTTGCATGTAAAATCATCCCACTTACACTTTTCGCATTTGTACGCTATTAACCTTTTATTTCCCCAGAATGGTTTCGTCGCACTTATACATAAAATCCAAGAAATCTTGGCCAAACTTTTTCGACAAAGAAACAATTTTTATTATACTGTACACTACATTATCTTACGAAATAAAAAGTAGAATGAATACAAGACTTATCTCGGCAGTCTTTCTACCGACGTTGTGTTACACTGGAAGTAACACAACGTTACATAAGATCAAAAAACATCAGTGATGACAAGATGTGCACAGTAGTTACGTATGAAGGCTCGATCTATGAATGTAGCATTGCATCCAAAAGACAAACTACAACAGATTCTTTCTTTACACCAAAATAACTGTATTTGCCCATCATGATTAATTAAACTTCTTAGCTTTTAGTTTTAATATATGGAAAAAACATATGTAATAGAGTATGTAATTTAACTTTTTTAAATGTTAAGCTTTAATGTATTTTTTTCAACATTTAAAGTTTCGTTTTAACGTTAATCTCACTTGTATATAATTTTTATCCACCCTCTCCAAAAATGTATAAACGGGGTTCTACTGTACTGTACTTCTTCAAAAATGTCTCAGCTTGTTTAATTATAAATTTTTTAGTTTTCTCGATATTGGAAGAGTGTTATTGATTTAAATAAATAACTTGTTAATTTAAATTAAATATACTAAATTTATCTTTTATATACTTTCAAAACTTAATGCTAAAAAAAAAAAGACATTATTTTTGAGATGAGTTGATATTTAATTTAAACTTATATTTAAAAAAATGTCTGTAATAAAAATCAAGGTTCAAAAAAATTATATTTTTCGCAATTTTTTAAATGCTATTTGCTCCAATACAAATACCCTATCAGATCTGTAATTCAGATGTCTTACGTATTTTATTTTATTTTTTCCTTTTAGATATTAGCGGAGAAAATAGAAAGATCTAAAAGGAAGAATCTGAAAGGAAGAAAATAATGTTTCATAAATCGAAAAGAAGAATAGGAAGATCTAACTTGTAAAAGGAAGAATCTAAAAGGAGGAAAATAACGTTTCATAAATCAATAATGTTTCATAAATCGAAAGAAAGAATAGGAAGAGCATAGGAAAAATCTAAAAGGAGGAAAATAATGTTTCATAAATCATCGAGCGACGACGATTTCGCTCGATGATTTATGAAACGTTATTTTCTTCCTATTGATAACTTATATAGACAAACACGAAACATTGTCTATATTTTTACATTTTTTTTAAAATTCATAACTTTGAAAGACAGAATGCAAGTTTAAAAACAAAATATTTTCAGTATCAGTATTGAAAACACCGTCAGTGAAGCAAAGTTACGATCATATCGTTTAACGCCAATATGCTAACAGTAAATTTACGATTATTCGTACAATAATTTTAATATAATTTGATATTTAGTGGACGAGTTGCCTATTGCGTACTGGTCACCTAAATCGTATCTGATAACTATTTCGTTACATACCGACTGTTAGCGAAATATAATACATGAAATAAATGATAAATCGATAATATAGAGAAAAATAAATGAAGTAAAATATGGCGATATATGTGAAAAACACAGAAATGTCAAGAAATCAGGTAAGTTTGATGTAAAATTTTAACAACTTTATTTAGCTGATATGAATAGCACGGAAATTGTTTTTTTTTTTTTTTTTACATAACTATATTTCTATAACACTAGCATAACTGTAATTTTTGTTAACATTTATTTAATATATTTTAAACGTACTGTACAGGTTTTTATATATATATATATTTTAAATAGTGTGCTAAGTTTCTTAAATCGTACCACTACAGAGTTTCTATAATCGTACTGGTAAGATATAGGAAATTAAAATTTAACTTCTTCTACTGAACAAACAAGTTAAACGTTTTAATTTAATTCTAATAAATCAGTATTTAATTTAATTGTAGTTAATGTTTAAACAAATTTCCTATGCAATATTTAAGAAAATAATATTTATTTAATTATAAATTAATGTTTATTTAACGTAAAAATATATATATTTTTTCAATGCAATATTTAATAAATAAATAAATTAAAATTATTGTTAACTTTATTTCACTATTATGAGAACAGGTACGATTTTGGAGATTGGTGAGTACGATTTACGATACCGATTGCCATAATCGTATACCTTTTGATAAACTTTCAATAAATAAGGAAAATATTTATTAATATGTCATTATAAATAAATTTATCATCCCAGAACGATAAAGATAAGACGTAACTCTATACCGTTTGGTCTAAATACGTGTTTAAACAAGTAAATCAAAATTTATCCCCAGATACAATTTCCTTAAGGGGTACGATTTCGGCAACTCTCTCCCCCTATTCTTAAAGTTAACAGCCAAAAAGTTAGTTTGATTCGCGAATAATCTGAGTATCGTAGATTATCTTAAGAGATTTACCTCGATAGAATTATTCATACTGTCCTTAAATAATTATGATTTCATTTTTCTTATCTGATAATTATTCTAGACGAGATAACTTTTTATATATTTTTAAATTTTGTGCATTTATATGCAATTAAACAATTCAAACATTTACATTTTTATTTTTATTAGTTCTCTTACATAATATAACACTCAAATAATAATCTAATTTCCAAAAAAAATATTATTAAATAAGACATATTTTTAAATTTTCATACGTTTGGAAATCAATAATTATAACATTTATATATAAAAAAAAAAAAAATTAATAATTTATAAATGTCATTAATGAAAGTATCGACGATGATAACGTTTAAAAAAATCTGACGTTTCATGCGGGACTCTAGTTCTTCCGAAGTGCAAAAATTATTGAAGCACATGATAAAGGCTCTATACTGAATTTATATTTAGAAAATTTCATGTTTTTATCGTAAATTATCGATGATGATAACGTTTAAAAACCGTTTTACGTAGGGACTAGTCCTTCTTCCAAACTGCAAAAATTATCGAAGCACATGACATAGGTTCGGTGGCGAATTTATGTTTGGAAAATTTCATGTTCTCACCAAACCGATGAAAATTTTTACGATGAAAACAGAAACTTAAACCGTTTTCTTCTGCGGATTTCGAAAACGTATTGTAGATTTCACCAATACTATTATCCAAGAATAATAAATAGGAATCAGATTTCATTAATTGGAAAATCTCCTGAAAAAAAAAAGATTAAAATGCTATTTCAATACAAAAATTTGCTGAATTCCAAGTTAGAAATATATATAATTAGAGTTGAAAATTTGAATTTACATACCTGCAGATATCTAGAATTGTTCTTACAATAATACGCGACAACAGAGACAAACTTCACCATTGTCACCAAATCTGCTTTCCTTATGGCACTCTTAGTGGCATCATCTAACACAGGATATAGTATATTGGCTGTCAAGAAAGAGGAGGAATTCAATCTAGAGTTATAGCGTCTTGCTATGTCACTTTGTAGTAAATTACTAAAAGACTGGTTCCATCCTTCACATACGTCTATGATGGTGCAGTCTGTGCTTGGTGACGCGTTAAAAAAAGACGATGATGGATACTCGTCCAATTTTTTTAGGATACCAATCACATCGCAACCTGGTCCTCCTCCTAAGCTGCACAGATTTAGTATGTTCTTGCCCAATTTCAGCATTGAGTGAAATGTATGCAACGAAAGCCTTTCGAGTTGTTTCAGTTGTTCATCAACCATATGGGTGTGGCATAAGGCATACAAGTAAATATAGGCGAAACGATATTTGCTACAGTTGTAATTAATTATGGTTACGGGAGCATTGTTAGATATATACCTGTACGCCGTTTTAATTTCCTCGATGGCTTTTATGATGTCAGCATCATCTAAATCTTTGCGTTCTATATCCAACACCGATTCGTATAAAAGCGTAGTTCTCGTAGTGTCTATATCCATTTTGTTCTGATATTATTAACTAATTCAGCACTATAAATACAGTACAGTATACTTATGTATGGGATTTTCCCAATTTATCACTACCGGGAAACCAGAAACGAAAACAAAACCAAGTATAAATTCATAGAAGTCAACTAATTGATGTAGTTGTAGAGAGCGTTATCATCATCATCAACAGTCCTTCCTTTAACAAAATGTAGTTGCATTTGTTTATTTTAATCCCGAATTCAGAATGTAGTGAATCATACAATCGAAAGTTAGATAATGTGATAAGTTTAGAAAACATGAAGGTTAGATTAAATAACATAAAATTTATATCGTAGCCCAACAGTGTAATTATTAATTTCGTTAATAATGATGGTATAACTTTAATCGGAATAATTTTTCCGCCAAATTTTATAAAAAATTCATCAATTAATTTTAAACGTATTAAGATTGATACGGCTCAATTTCCTCTATTTTTCGATGGTTGATGTTATGGAGTTTAAAAATACGTAGAACATTAGCGAAAGTTAATTCCAAGTGGGTTGTTAACATAAGCTTTCTTAATGGTAAAAAATTTAAGAATAATTAAAAACAATGATTTACAGCGAAATCATTAAAAGCAGATAGATATATAGTAGAATCCCGTTTATACGTTTCTGTTCTAACTTCTACGTTTTTCGCACTTGTACGTTGTGTTTTGTGCACTCTTTTCGATTTTGCATGTAAAATCATCCCACTTGTACGGTTTCCATTTAAATATACTTTTTCGCATTTGTACACTATTATTTTTATTCCCCAGAGTCGTTTGGTCGCACTTATACATAAAATCTAAGAAATCTTGGCCAAACTTTTCCGAGAAAGGAACAATTTGTTATACTGTACACTACATTATCTTACGAAATAGGAAGTAGAATGAATACAAAACCAAAATTTATCCCACCAGTCTTTCTATCGACACCAACTCTCCCTTTCTCGTTTGGACTCATCTACTTTAGAAGTTTCAGTTTTAGTTTTACTTTTTGTAATTCATTTTATAGTATTGGTATTTTTCGCAGACAGATACTATAGTGTAAGTTATTGCATCCAAAAAAACAAACTACAATTGATTCTTTCTTTATGCCAAAATAACTGTATTTGCCCATCATCGTTAATTAAACTTCTTA
>WUQG02457411.1:0-12564 GCA_011317285.2 Androctonus mauritanicus
CGAGGCTCCCTATCAGTACACAAAATTTTACGAACGATGTTTTTCTTCACCCTGTATATGTTTTCATCACAAAGAAAAAAAATAAATTTATGATCGATGCAGTAATTCACTATACGGGTAGTTATCAAAGTATGATTTGCAGCTACAGTTTCGTGAATAGTATAGGCGAATACACAACATGGATATAAGAAAGTCTCTAGATTTAAGTCTTTAGTTTAACAGATTTGCCTCATACTAAATTATATGAAGAAAATTATTTTGTATAGCATTATTGTATTTGATGATTTGTGATAAAAATGTGAAAAACCGCTGTTTAAAATCGTTTCAATTTAATAACCATACTTGCTTGCTCGAACCAAATAATCCAGTTTTTTTATTAGAGAGATGTTTTTCCTTTCTCTTATTATTTACGATACTATGCTTTAAATTTGAAAATTTTCTAAAATTTTCAGGGTACTTTATACACAATCTAAAGGAAATCGCATAGCCAAAGATTCTGATAAACTGAAATCTTTAAAGTATCGAACTTACGAAGAAATTTTTCTCCTGTGGTGAAAACGTGAATTATTTCGTGGTTTTATTTATTCAGTTTCGTGATTTTAATCCATTAAATGATTTTCTGTATACAAGATGTTTAAATATAATAACCATCTATTCAAATAGTGATAAATAATATAGAACTAAATGGATTATTATGAATAAATTTGCACATTTTACATCAAATCGTACTAAACGTTTCTCATACCATTCTATCACTAAAATAAAACTTCACATATTTATTAATAAAATACAGAAATTAGAAGGTTCATAATCACGAAAAACTATGAGAATAAACCATACAGTAGCTTTTTTGATGTTTTCGATGATATTTGTGATGATATAGAAACATAGATCGACATAATTTTTGCAATATTCCATAATACTTACTGTTTACATATTCATATGGGTAGGATTGCATAGATTGCAAAGCCCGGAAAAAATGGTATCAATCGATAGGGGGATCGAGGTATACAAAATATCCCTAATGAAATAGGGATCAAAGGTCAAAGGTTAACGATATATAGAGGCTGAAAGTTTCACAGTGCAAATGGTTTGATACTGTGCTTCGGCTCGCTACGATGTGCAGCGCGACGCGTCCTGTTCCCCTGCTATACTACCTACGCGTGTATAGCTCGTTAATATTTGATCTTTGACCCCTAGTTCATTAGGGATATTTTGTGTATCTCGACCTCCCTATCCACCAATACCATTTTTTCCGGGCTTTGCAATGTATGCAATCTTACCTCCCATTATGTGCAGAAAGTGTGTGGGTAAGCTTATGCCAAAAATACTGTTACAAACTAAACAAGTTTAATAAATTTTTCTCTAGATTTAAAGAAACGTTTCACAATTTGGCAACACCCTCTTTAAAGGTGTCAAAACAACTTCCAAAGGCAAAATCTCAACCCTCCAGGACTTAAAATAACCGAATTATCCTTTTAGCTCCACAAAACACCCTCATAGAATGTCATCGGATCTCATAGAACACGATAGAACGTCGTCGAAGGTTGTAGAATTAGTCCTTATTGGAATGATAACTGATCATTCCAATTAGGGGGCCCAGGGAGACTTCCGCCTCGGGCTTCGATAGCTGTAGGTACGCCGCTGCGCGTTATACGGGACTGTTTACAGCGTTGTATAAATACTAGTCGTAATCTTTTCGTTGCGTTATAGAAGAGCGCTTTATACGGGAGTTTACTGTAATGTATAGTGTTTCAAAACAAATCTGGTACGATTTAAAAATTTTAAATTAATTTTTACAGTTTGTGATTAAATTTCCGGTTAAGCCAAATTTTATTGATACAGGGCAAAGAATAAAAAAATAATTTTTCAATTATTGAATTATTTTGTTTATATCAAAATTTTGACGATTTAAAAAGTGTTTTCCAGTTATACATTTCAAAAAAAAAAAAAAACATGAATATTTTAAATAAATAAATTAAATACCTGGAATTACAAACTGCAGAGTATAAGCATTCCTATGCTTGACAGGTAATTCGTGAACACCATCTCCATCCAGAAGCACTTGAACTTTCTGTGTTTCGTTCAAAGGTTTCTTTAAGATAATAAATACTTTTCCATTTCCCTGAAAATATTTAATTTGCTATAATTGCTAAAAATATCTTAGATATTTTAACTCAGATTTTAAGTCTTAAAGAAAGAAAGTAAAAAAAAAAAATTCTAAAACGAACTATTTAACGTAAAAATGGTGAGTATCAATAAAATTTAAGTATTTGGAGTGATTATTTTTAGCAAGAATTGCATATATGTCTGTATGCGTCATTATGAGGTCCTTCAGTTGTCCTCTCTTCATCTATCTATGGATACGTCGTCGCTTGATCTAATTTCAATGTGACGACGTAAATAGGAAAAAAGTAGACTAACGAAAAATATGATGAGAGTGCCAACGATCTGCTAAACGCTCTAAGAAAATAACGTTAAACAAAATACTTTATTTAATGGGCCAAAATTATAAAATAATTTATAAATTATTATATAAGGAAAATACAATTTTTTTTGGTCCACGGAGAGAAGTATTTATGTCAAAAACAGAGAGAGAACTTTAAGAAGAAAACTTTTCTCCCTAGTGATAGCGTGTAAAAATATTTTTCTGCCTAATGGCATGCTTGTATGTGAAAAATATTTAATGTTTTAAATATTTTATGTCATCTTTATGCCTAGAAAAAAACTTTAAATTATCACATTCGATCGCAAATTATAAAAATAAAATAACACGGTTATATAAAACCAAATAGTGTATGCAATAGATATACTACACGAAGAACATACTTATGCTTTATATGAAAAATTCCGCAATAAAATTTAAATAAAATATAAGAAATCAAAACATAAATCGTGAATTATACGAAAAGAATGTTTTCAAAAAATTTTTCATTTGTAAAACAATAATAATAACTGTTATAATAAAAATTACCGTAAAAATAAAGTGTAAATATTCAGAAGTCTTTAACAATTTATTATTATAATCGAGAATATATGACAAAAGTCACAAATATTTATTTTATTGCCATTAATGATGTGCATTTTATCATTAATTGGAAAATGCAATAATGCAAAGAGTGAGTTGTTAAAAATGTCCTACAAACATCATTAATTTTTCAGTTGCAGAAAAATGCAGT
The DNA here is from genome assembly GCA_011317285.2 of Androctonus mauritanicus. Lineage (NCBI taxonomy): Eukaryota > Metazoa > Arthropoda > Arachnida > Scorpiones > Buthidae > Androctonus > Androctonus mauritanicus. The sequence goes on from WUQG02457411.1 coordinate 3,180, forward strand.
AATGCAACGAGTGAGTTGTTAAAAAATCCTACAAACATCATTAATTTTCAGTTGCAGAAAAATGCAGTAATGCAACGAATGAGTTGTTAAAAAATCCTACAAACATCATTCATTTTCCAGTTGCAGAAAAATGCAATATGCAACGAGTGAGTTGTTAAAAACGTCCTACAAACATCATTAATTTTTCAGTTGCAGAAAAATGCAATATGTAACGAGTGAGTTGTTAAAAACGTCCTACAAACATCATTAATTTTTCAGTTGCAGAAAAATGCAATATGCAACGAGTGAGTTGTTAAAAAAATTCTACAAACATCATTAATTTTTCAGTTGCATAAAAATGCAATATGCAACGAATGAATTGTTAAAAAAATCCTATAAGTATCAACAACCGTTCTTTTCAAGTGTTTTCGTGTCTAAGTTAATGGTACAAACATTGTGTAATTAAAAAAAAAATACAAAAAATAGTTATTAAATATTAATTGAGCCTTTAATAAAAATCATTATTAACTTTTAAATTCTTAAAATGTTTTGCGGACTTATAAATTAATAAAAGTTTATAACACGTTGGCATAGAACCGACACGAAATTTTATTACACGCAGAACACTCACCTCTTTAACTTTTCTAGGAGTTAATTTAAACTGCGGTTTCTGTACAGTAGTCCTTTCTATAATTTCTTGCGTGGTATGAATGACCGAAACTACGAAATCCATATCTTGATCTCTAGCTACCAGATGAGGCCAAGAATCGTAACATACGAGAGATGCTTTGTGAAAGGTAGAAATATCCGAATCTACTATACCGCATAACATGGCCACGGTTCGATTCTGTTTAAGAGTTTTGCCTAACTCGAACACTTCCGCAGGATGAGAATCTATGTACTCTAAAAAATCTGGCGATAAAATGATAAGTACGGCTTTTGAAGACGAAAAATTTTCTATCCTAGAACAAGGTAGAGGAAATGGCAGATCTTCCAATTTTTCATGGTTTATTTCTAGTGTGACTGGTTCCGAATCCAGTTGAAAGCAGTCTGTCAGATACTGATCCCATTCTTTACCATCGTGACTGTATAAAATGGTCAAATCCGGTCCAGACATGACGAACTTGGAACCTGGCAAAGAAAAGGAAATTATTTATGGATCACGTTTTGTTTTAATAAAGCACGGATAATTGAAAGAACTTAATCAATTAATCTATAATAAAATAAAGATAATTTAATGACCGTGCAGTATAAATTTTAACGCAACATGCAGTAAAGTCGTCTAAAATTCAAAGCAAAAATTTCGGAAGAGCAGCATTTTGGTTTAAGGTATTTTATTTCGAAACAGAATTTTCCTGACATTCCCACGCATAAAAACTCTCCCACACAAATCCTATAAATAACTTGGAAGCAGACATCAATGGGGTATATGTTAGATTGCTGTGACACCTAATGCTGCTCAACAGACGCCACTTTGCGTTCAGACGATGTTATTCCCCTGCCTGAAAGTCGACTCCCATAGACAAAAGGCTACAGATACACACAAAAAAAAAGTAGAAATCTTATAGCTTCTTAAATTTCTGCTGCTTCGCTTTAAACTGTACAACTAATGGCAATCTCCCAATTTACGTTCTTGGAAAAATATTGGCTTTTAATTTATGATGGATATCCGTCTACCGTATATATAAATAATGACAGTAAAATTACACCCGCACATAATTCTAAACAAGTCAATAAATTACCATTAGATATGTAAAACACGTAAATTTCTTTTATAACTTACTCCTACTAAGGCTGCAGGAAATGATGTAATTGTCAAGCTGTCATCGTCTTCCTCGTTGAAAGACAATGAAAAATGATAAGAAAGTTTTTCTGTCCTTCGGACTTGGTAACTCCCAATTATTAGTTTTTTTTTTTTTTTTGCCACAGTAAAAAAAAAAAAAAATAAGTTTTGACAAAAATGTACAGTACAGTATATGACTGTTATTTAATGAATTATCGTCTATAAATCGTTATTCTGTACGGAATATTTATACAGCTGGCTTATCGATAAAGAGATTATAGAATAGTTTCCATGTGTAAACTTTTTCGTTTCTCATAAAATTAATTATAAATTTTAATTCGGAACATATTCCTGTAGAATTTTTACTGTAATTAAATTTATAATATAAAAAAAAAACTAAGCCGAAAAATGATAGTTTTCGGCTTGGTTTTTATGGCACAAATGGATTTTTCCCTACCAAACTGTGTTAGATACAAAAAAACCCTAAAACCATAAAACTAAGTCGAAAACAATCATTTTTCGGTTTGGTTTTTATGGCACAAAGGGATTTTTCCCTACCAAACTGTGTTAGATCCAAAAAACCCTAAAATCATAAAAACCAAGCTGAAAACAATTATTTTTGACTTGGTTTTTATGACACAAAGGGATTTTTTCCCCCTACCAAACTGTGTTAGATACAAACAAAACTCTTAAAATCATAAAAACCAAGCCGAAAACAATCATTTTTCGGTTTGGTTTTTATGGCACAAAGGGATTTTTCCCTACCAAACTGTGTTAGATACCAAAAAAAAAAAAAAAACCCTAAAGTCATAAAAACAATAAAAATGTCACTTAAAATAAAAAATAATTCCCTATAAGAATAAGAACCATTATTCACTACTGACTGCAAAAATTCTGTTTTCTGATATACAAGTATTAATTTTTTATTGATAGTTTTTTCCCCCTATTCTTAAATCACAAGATTCAGTAAATCTTTTTAATGGGGTTAACCAGATTAGAAAGCGTTTATTGAAAGAGAAGAGGTCCTTTTTTACTCCTTTAGTAACCGCGATACAAATAGCTACAGGAGAGAGACAGCGTGAAAAGATTGAAACTTGGGGAAGAGAGAGAGAGAGAGGGAGGGAAAAAAAAAAAGAAATTCAACATCTGGAGTTCTTGTACCTATTCTTATTATTCGATAATAAAAACTTTTATATCTGTAATAATTTTTTTTTATAAAAATAAAATAAACGGTTTCCTTAAAACGAAGATATTTTTAGTAGTAGATAGAAGAATTACGTTTACATTATTTTTTTTTAAATTTTTTATATGAAATTAGTCGATGTATCTCTCCCAAATTATCTTATCAAATTTGCTTAAACTCTAATTATTGGTTGGAAATTTTGTTCAGGAAATATATTGGTAGCAGATGCTAAAGAAGAAGAATAGTCAAACAGTTGCCTTGACATTGAATGCAACGAAGTGTTCAGCATGGCGCCATCTGGCCACGTGCACATGTGCCAAGCATGTGTCCTCCGAAGACCTCATTAAGTGTAAAGGGAGGAAAGAACTTCCCCCTTAGGTCCAGCTGTCTTTTTTTTTTCTTCTTCTTTCTTTCTTTCTTTTTCGTGTACGATCAAAAACATTTTTACGGTAGCTGCCCTCGCCACAGAAGCTACCGAATTCTTCAGGGACAGGGGATTTAAAAAAAAAACAAAAAAAAAAAAAAAATTTGGGAAGAGAGTAATTTCCGGCAAGATCCGAAAATTGGAGCCTTGAAACTTACTGTATAATTTCGATTAGACGAGGGAGAGATAGAAAAATTGCGTCTGTAAACGGGAATTATTATTTCTATCAATTAACGCCGTTCGTGATAACGTTACGTCGAGGGGAAGCGATGCTGTTATTGGTTAAATAAATTATTGTTATTACCGTTTATCTCGCTTTTATTACCGGCGTAATTATCTTTTTTTTTTTTTTTAACGTCACGCGTGTGTTATTGGCATTTAGAAACGCGTGACGAAACGAATTCGGTGAACTCCTCCTGGATGCACAAAATGCGAAAAACGCTATTAGAACTCAAGGTCAACATGGGTGACAACAGATTCCTTTGTGTCGCGCACGTTACTTTCTCGTTTGTGTAACCGTTTACGGCACGTAAATCGATAATCCTTTTGTTCTCCTGACCAAAAATTACTTTTCATTCTGAAAAATTAATAACAGTCTCAGAGTGCAGTAACCTTACGCAATCTTCCTCTTGAATTCTTCAAAAACGTGTTTAGTCCATTGTTACGAAGCGAATAAATGTTTCAATTTTATAGTTTAAGGATTTATCTGGAAAATCTAAGAAGAGGAAACCATCCCAAAATCGAACTGATCCTAAGCATTTATATACATAATCATCTCTTTTCGCCATTACTCTTGAAAAGTTTAATTATGGAAAGAAGAAAAAAAAGGATCAGTGGTCCTTAAAAAGAGATCCGATCCCATAGGATTTCCCGTTTTTCCTATTCATTCATCATCCGAGTTCCTACCGTTTCTCGCTGTCAAGATGTTTGTTTTCACAACTCGATTCTAAAATCTGTAATAAAAACTATATGTGGAAGAAGGATAAATTTATGAGCTAAAACCAGCGTATACTCAAATTTGATAAGTAAAATTTGGAATAGGACCCATACAATAGTCTTCTCTGATATAAGGACGTCTTAGAATTATCATAAAATAATTAAATATTTTCTTAAAAATGCTGTTATCTACACCAAGAAAACTTAGCTAATATTTTAAATCAATCAGTTAAAAAATCTACGGATTGGCCAAATCTGTAGCCAGTGACATATTGATGACGGCAACGATTTAAATTATTATACAAAAAAAAAATTAATTCGTGCATTTTAATGTTCATATTTGATTATAATTTCCATTCGTACCTGGTTAAAATAACGTTAACTATACATTTAAAAATAATTTATACGCTTTTATGAGTTAACCAAACAGATTTTTATCTTAATTTGAATAGACTTCTTACCCTTATAAGTACCACTTGTCCAAGTACTCATCTCGATCCACGTCCTGTATCTCAACCGTCCCATCTTTTAACCGCGAATGTTTTTGAATGTTCTCATACCGACAGCGACAACCATGGGAGGTGTTGCTCTTCTAGTCACGTGACTCGGTAGCAAAGGGCAGTCATTTAAGCGGGGTTTTCCTCTCTGGTTTAGTATTACAATGAACGTTTCTTAAGGGGAAACGCCTAACATTTTACAGATACGGAATTTATTTTAAATGAAAAGCGATTTTTAAATCGATATCTTATAGAAGCATAATTTAAAAAAATCTATCACAGTTTTCAATTATTATTATTAGTTTTTTTTTTAGTATTAGAAATTATTTTAAAAATTTTCATTATTTTCACAGTTGACTTGACAAAGGCACAAAGGGATTTTTCCCTACCAAACTGTGTTAGATCCAAAAAACCCTAAAACCCAACCTAATTAACCCAATTTTTATAAAGTAGAATCATTTTAGGAAAAGGCTATTCCTCCTGCAATCGGTTCCTAGCTGAGAATCGGCATTGCTCTTCCTATCCTATATGCCTATTCCTAGCTGAGAGCAGACATTTCTCTTCCTATCCGACATGCCTATTCCTATCCGATATGTCTCTTCCTATCTGGCACGCCTATTCCTAGCTGAGAACAGACATTCCTCTTTCTATCCGACATGTCTCTTCCAATCTGGCATGTCTATTCCTAGCTGAGAACAGACATTCCTCTTTCTATCCGGCATGTCTCTTCCTATCTGGCATGTCTATTCCTAACTGAGAACAGACATTCCTCTTTCTATCCGACATGTCTCTTCCTATCTGGCATGTCTATTCCTAGCTGAGAACAGACATTCCTCTTTCTATCCGGCATGTCTCTTCCTATCTGACACGTCTGTTCCTAGCTGAGAGCAGACATGCTTCTTCCTATCCGACATGCCAATTCCTAGCTGAGAGCTACATGCGTCTATCAAGGCTTCACTCCCACAAACATTTTTAACAATCATAGATTTTACACATTTTAACTTACCCCATGTTTACAAAATATACCTAATTTTTTCAAATTTTCTCTTTCTACCAAAGCAGTTATTTTAATGAAAGTGTAAACAGTTGAGAATGCATCCGATTTAAACGTTTATGCTAGGGCCCTCTCAACTTTTCTTTGTTTCATACGCCCCTCTCTCGGCGTACACTGTCCGTTAAATGGCCCACAGCAACATCGAATTTTAGGCTATTCCAATAAATTATAGTTAATTTCTTTATTAAGTTTTCTTTTAAAAGATCAGTATTTTTTTTTTATAACAGCAAAATTTAAAATACAACTTTTTTATGTGTTGTTTTTAATTTTGAAGCTAGAACCGTTTGATGTTTTCATAACATCCACTTTATACAATCGGTTCGCCTCATACTTCTCATTTCGTTTTAATTTCCGGCGGAACTTCGCGTCTAAAGCAGCATAATTTACAGAACATCTCCTGTCTGGTCTAGCTACATAAATTTTGTCCTCTGTAACAAAAAACAACGAAAAAAAAAGAGAGGATACTGTACTTCCTTTATATGTAGGCACTGTGCTATTGCAACTCTGGGAATGAACCGAAGTACAGTATCGAACAAGGTGTGGTACTTTGATCTTTCACATCATTATAGAGACAAGACACAAATTAAGCGATTGGTAGGTCACAAGTTGTAATGAACAGGATATGACTACGACATCCGACTAATAACGCTTACATTTTGTTTATAATTAAGATGTAGGGGTTATATAAGCATCAAAATCCCATAGTCGTCATGTCTAGTTTAGTATAATCTATGTATAAAAATCCGATTTTAGAGAAATTTCTTAACTTTAAAAACACTTAAACGTTACTAATAAAATGCAAATATATTTATTATATTGTATAATAAATAATTCGAATTATAAAATGGATATATGACTGAAAAAAATTAATAATAATAATATTTTGCATTCGTAAAAAGTTCTAAAAATACAGTAAACGCTCGTATAACGAAAAAATTGCGACTAGTATGTACTCGTACAACGCTGTAAACAAGTCCCGTATAACGCGTAGGATAATTTTTTTTTAACATTACTTATCCGTTACCTGTGAAGCATAGGAATGCTTATATTCTGCAGTTTGTAATTCCAAATATTTATTTAAAATATTCATATTTTTCTGAAATGAATAAAAATATAACATCCGTTGATCGTAATAAAAACCAAACGATGTTTTATTTCGTTTCCATGACAACTTTTAACAACTTTTCCGTCTGGTTATACGAATCCGCATTTTCGGAGTCTGTGTTATACGGGGTTTACTTATATATAATATTTTTAAAAATTCCTGTATTCTGTTTTGTTTTCTCCTTCATAAAAGAAAACCTTCTTTAAAACAAATTAACACTCTGTACGCAATAAAATAATATTCGAAACTAACGCAACATGCGATCAGTGCTGGAACTCAGAGACTAGTTTAAATTTGCATAAAATCGTTTGATAATGCGTGTCCCGTATAATGCGGTACGTATCAGCTGCATCTATACACGCGAAAACTTTTCGTAAATGATATAGTAGCGGAATTATGACAATGAATGATTTATCAATATCAGAATATACTCAATAAACGACCTAAAGGGAGGCTTCGAAGAAGATGGAGAGATAAAATGGAGAAAGGCTTGGAGCTGATAAGCATAAGGAACTGATGGGAGAAGGCAAAGAACTGGAGTGAGTAGGAGAGATGCCATGCTTGAACGAAGAACTTTGGAGATTGGTGAGGCTAAAGAAGAAGATATTCAATAAATATTCAGCAGTATTCCTTTTTGTTTGGTAAGCTGTCGTTATGGAAAGATTTTTTTTATACAGAGATTGTATAAACATATAATAAATATGATTTCTATAATAAACTTTTTTTTTTATTATTAAAGTAGCGGAAAAAATTTTATAAAATTCAGATATAAAACTTTTTGTTCTTTGTAAAAAAAAAAATCTTTCCATAACGACGGCTTACCAAACAAAAATGAATATTGCTGAATATTTATTGAATATCATCATCATCATTAACCTCATAAAACCTGAAATATTCTCGACTGTAAACATCACATCTCTCCTACTCACTCCAGTTCGTTGCCTTCTCATATTTAGCAGCTCCAAATCTTTCTCGATGTTATCTTTCATATTCTTCTAGATCGTTTATTGAAAATATATTCGATATTGATAAATTATTCTGCTACAGTACCATTTACGAAAAGTTTTCGCGTGTATGAGTCTGCATCTTTTTTTTGTTAATTTCATCACTCCCACTTTCAATAGCTCTGTTTAAAGTCTAAAAATTCGTCTCTGACAACTTCGTTACTGCCGAAATTCCAACTGATTAATTTTTAATACCGTAATCCATACTGCAACTCTTCCGAAAAGGGTGGAGAAAATATATCAGCCGTGCAAATAATAAAATTACGAAGAGAATATTTTCTTCTTTACAAAACAAGTGAATATACTACTACTACTGATAATAATAATTATTATAAACGATTCGGTGAATTACGACTCATTATTGCATGGAAATTGCGTAAGAGTATTGAAAATTAACACTCGTGATAAGAAACAGGTTATTTACGATACTTACGTAACTCGATATGATGCAACATAGCTTAAGAGAAGAGATCTTATCCGAACTGGTCATAAGGTATTAAGTGAGTTAAGACCAGTCATACTTCGTAACACGAAACAAAAATAAAATCGTATCCTTAAAAACAAAAATACGAGAGATTATATTGCGATTATAAATATCTAATATTATATGCAACATGCACAGTGCGTTCGAAAAGTAACTATACATGTAAGGATGTTTATTTCGTTTCCATGACAACTTTTTAACTTCTTTTCTGTCGGGTTATACGAATCCGCACTTTCGGAGTCTGTTTATACAGGGTTTACTTACGGGGTGCGTTCGAAAATTAACTATATATGTATGTGGTTACTTTTCGAACGCACTGTATAATAATTAATACAGCGAAATTTGTAAACGTCTGTAAAGAATTAATATGTCGAAGTTAATGACACAGCAGATTAGAAACTGTAATTCCCGTGTATAAATTATCAAAAAATTTCCCCCTGTTAATTTTAGTATTTCTCAACGTTATGGAACACTGCCAAAAAAATAACAGAAAATAATAATAATTAAATGGTTTCTTCGACAGTATCCGGACACGTAATACACAATGTGGCTTTATTTCGGTTAGTTAAAAAGTATATAATTGTCTTTACCAGTTAAATGATAGCATTGATACTTGGCAAAACAAAATGAACTGAAATAAAAATAAATTCTGTAGCCATAATCCAAAATTTTCAATAAAATTTGAATCCAGTTTTATAATGACGATAAAATTCATAAAATCGTTATATTACGTGATAGTGTCTGCCTTCATCTGCGTAATGTGAAAACTATATAATCTGCGAGTCTATGATCCTTCATATATAACGGTAATTATGTTACAGTGTAACATTAATAAGAAAAAATACGTGTTAAAAATTTTCTCTTCAATATACAGGGTGAAGAAGAAAAACTTCGTCGTAAAATTTTGTGCACTGATAGAGGGCATCGAAACAAGTC
>WUQG02457422.1:0-12562 GCA_011317285.2 Androctonus mauritanicus
TATTATTATACCCTATTTATAGAAATCGGTACAGTAGGTCAACCGAAAAAAAGACATCCGACCAGCCACTTTTCACTAATAATATATATGATGATGATTATATTTTTATATGAGGTTGAGAGCAAGAGTGGAATACAGTATATTACATTTCCCTCAAGACGAAAAAACATGATTTATTTTAAAGGTTGATTGGTCCACTCTAAGCAACGTGATACACTGGTTGTAACATTTTGTACTCAATGTTAGCCTGGGCCATGTCAAATAATCTGCTCTCTAGAGGACAGTAGCCAAAACTCGGTCCAATCTAGCATTGAAAGAAAACTTCTTTTTTTTTTCATTAAACTCCAAAACAAGTTCAGTTCAACAAAAATTATGGGTGTTCCATTCCGATTCTTAACTCCTCATACTGCTCATATATTATTTACATTATTATAATATGTTTATTTTATTTATTATAATTATATAAAGTTTATTTTTATCACCCGAGACATATTCTGCAAATTTTATTTTACAATTTTGCTTGTACTAGTGATCGCTGAAAGGATTATTATTATTTTATTGTCGCTAGTCGTTGATATTAAATTGAAATATTTATCTAACATTCTTATAGTGAAAATTAGTTCTTTGAATTTTAAAATGTTGTTCATACTACTCTTCGAGCTTTCATTTGCTACAATAAAAGTTCAAAGAGTAATTTAAAACAAATTATATTCAACTTTTTTGTTTCTTAAGTATTATAATGTTCAAACTATTTTTGTTCTTTTTTAAATGTAAATAAAATTTGCTTTTATGTTTAAAACAAACTTTTCTTAAAATTTCTGTTATTCTATTAAGTAGACTATTATTCATTACTTAAGAGTTTTTCAAAAAGATTTTAAAGGGCGCCGTTTTTAAAACTTGCCTCAGGTACTATAATTAGTCGGCCCGGTCCTGATTGTATAAATATAGCATTCATGACAATTTGAATGATAATTTTTAGGACAGTTTCACAGATCAATATGATAACATTATTAACTTTATACATTAGTGTCTAATAACCGCACTTTGATCTGGATAATTGAATATTTTGATAAAATGTCCAAGACTTCTAGCAAAATTCACCAAAATAATTTATTTCAAATTATACCATCACGCTATCATTTATATTTAGACGTTCTAGTTGAACGAACTGAAATGCCATAATGCATTTATTACTTTAAAAAATTTTCCAATTGATCTCTTATCGTTACAATACTATATTATCTGATATTTCTATTTTTATGCGGTAGTGTGTTTTATTATTATCGTGCCTGATCTCTACTAGTTTATATGGAGTGAAAAAAAACACTCAAGAAAAATCAAGCGATTTTTCTTGAGTGTTTTCTAAAATCAGAAATTAATTAATATTAAAAAAATTCGATAACAATCCGATTTCTACTATAGCATAATATATTATATTATATAATTTATAACTGCCAAAACTATTGTAGTCATATTTCAAAATATAAATTACAGAAAAGAAAATAGATTGGTTTCAACTCAGTCTGCTAAAGAATATAAGAAATTTACAGAGGCGTGTTTTATAAATTGCCAAATTTATTGACTTCTCCAATGCGATCGAACTTTCCGCAAAATCATAGAAACTACGCAGAATATTCCCGAAAGTGGTCGAACTTCTAGTTTTCTCACATATATTCAAACGGTCCCATTTTTGATATTGTTGAAAAATTTAATATAAGCAAGCAACAGTACTTAATATAAGATAAGCAACTATTCCGTGTATACTGTAGAAGAATTTCAAATTATAAGTTAATAATTATCTGTTTTTCGTTAAAATTAAATAATTATTCTGAAATGTTGTGTAATTTATATTCTATACAAATTACCCTACTTACCTGTACTAAATTACATTAAATAGGATATATATAGTTATTTACAGTAAATAATTGAGTTAAATTAGGTTAGTTAGATTAAACCGCCATATTGCTCATGAGATATATTTTATCTGGTGGCGGCCAATTTTAGAGTCTATCACAGGAGGCCCGGATCCGGACCCCTCCAGAAAAAACTGGAGATGTAGGAGCCTAATTGAACCCAGATCCTCCAAGGTGATAAGAGAATGCTTTATCATGCGGCATCCTCAGACATAAATAATTGGGATTGAGATTTTTAAGTAAACCGAATTTTATATAAGTGAAAAAATAATTTCTTAATAAAACTTAAACTAAAAATTCCGGAACTAGATTTCTGTATGGAATTCGATGATTGTATGTATGCTATACTTTCGTGATGTCATAACAGGATATCGTGTCGTGTACAGCAATATTATACACGTACTATAATATGATATTTAAAATCAATAAACAATATATATGACATAAATAATATAAATAACCTGAATATTATAAAAACTACTCTCTATTCCATTATAATTGAAATCATGCTTTCCCATATCGTTTATTTTTATCCATAAAAGTACAAATTATATAAAGAATGGAAAATTAGGCAATAATTCTACATAATATAGTAATTTGTATAAAAATCAGGATTTATCTTCTATAAAGAATTTATAATAATGATCTATTTTGTGAAAAAATATTACACGTTTATTTATTTTATATTTCAATAAAACGTATTATTTACAACATCTTGTATTTTATAAAAATTTCTAATATGTCAAATATTTACATAAATCATCACGAATACAGATTTATAGACAAAAACAAAGTGAAAAATATTTAAATTTTTCTGAAATATTTCGATTTTATATAAAATATTCGCGAAATTTACTGAAAAAAATTTCATTTTTATCATAAACTGTCACCAGGGGAGAGCGTCATACAGCATGCAGTAGTGTACTGTGTGTTTATATTACAGTATTTCTTGTTACTCGTCTGCGAAGTGTCCGTTTTACTTGTAACTTTATAAATGAATGAATTTGTTTAAATCAGAAAATATCTGTATTAGATTTTCTAATTATGATAATATTCGCTTGTCAGCCGGAATATTGAACACGTGAAAAAGATTATTGAAAACTGAATAAGTCAGTAATTATAAATCTATGAAAAGTGAACCAATACTTTTACTTAGTCAAAACAAATTAATAAACACGAATGAATCAATCATGTAACTCGTTCCATTATTCCAATTTTACATCCTTTATATATAATTACTTTTATTTATTGTTTGTACTTTCTCTAAGAGAATGGACGAATGTGAAATGGCCACGGGCACTCGTATCTTTCTCGTTTGTAAACATCTTTATTAAATTTGTTATAATAATTTGATTTTTGTCAGTTTAAACAGAATGGTTCTCTAGTGATATAATAATATGCATGAATTTTCTTAAAATTAAATAATACGCATACGAGATATTATACAAATTATAGATAATATCCGTGTATCCTTTTCTTTTTGGATTTGAAAGGATCAAAAGATTTACATTTCTTCATTACATTAAATTTATGCCTATAGGCAAAAGAAGATTTAATTAAACAATTAAGTGGCTGAATATTCTTCATGAAGGAATATAATATACTTTATTGATCATTTTAAAATTAGAGTAATTATAAATTTTGGTTTTCTGCAAATAACTTTTCATTATTTGTATCCATTAGTGATTTACTTAGTGTTTTGCCTAAATGTTTATAAATTTAAATTCTTTAATAACTATAATTAAAATAGAAATACAGTATAATTATTTACAACTTTTATTCTAAGGATATAAGCTAATATTTATTTTCAGTACCAATTAAATAAAAAATATTTTTAAGATATATAAAAGTATGAAAAATAAAATTTTAATTATTTTTTTATAAATTTATTATTTTCTAGCATCTAAGATTTTTATATTTTTAAATAAATTTAGATTTAATTTAATAAAGATATAAAGGAATAATAAGCATCTTTTTTTTGTCATAATTTTTATGTTTAATGTTTAGTAATGAGAATAATCCTCATCTTAATCGAAGTTATCTAATATTCTAAAAAAGTGAGGATACTGAACCAGAAGATAAAATCTCTGTCATATAATTAGATCTACTTTGTGCATCTTAGGCCAACTTTCTTTCTAATACAAGTCGAATCAATTACAGTCCCAACATCCAGAAAAGATTAATTTTCCCCCAGCTATCATTAAAATATCTTGTATGCCATCTATCACATCCTTTGTTATTAAGAATTGGATCTAGTATTTTGGTCTCTGCTCAATCAAAGAGAGAGAGGATCGAACATAGACAGTTTTCATTTAAATTTTACAATATAATTTTTTTTATAGACTATTCTAGATATATATTTTTAGTATCGAAAGAAGTATTCTACGTTAGTAACATTTAATAAAAACTTTATTTATTTAGATTTAATTTATGTGAATTTTTTGTATAATTAATCTAGATTTTAACATTTTGTATTTGTTAATTTATTAAATAATTTTTTAGGAATCATAAAAATAGCTAACATATAAACATTGATAAAATTTTGACTAAACAACGAATACTGTAAATTAATATATATTAGTTTTGTAATTTTATATAAAATGTAAAAAACAAATTCAATCTGGACATAGTTTATATTCCAAATAGTTCCAGTTTATAGTCCAAATATTATTCATATTAATTTTTGGAAGTAAATGTTACCATTGACTCCGATTTAATAACATTCTAATAGCTCAGAAAAGAATCGAGATATTGTATGAGGATAGTGAATCGATCCACGTTTCTTGTTACCATGAAACTTGAATAGTTGTAATGATAATTTAAACTTTTTAATTATTTATAGTAGATATAGATAACTTTAGTTTTGAAAAAGATCTATATTTCTCAAAAGTATATTTTAATATTAAAGATTTTTGCTTCACAGTAATTGTTCATTATTATATCACTCTTAGAAACGTACATTGAAAATAGTTAAAACAATATATTTTTTAAATTTAAAAGTATTTTTATAATTATAAACAATTTAATAAAAATCAATGAATCGATAATGTGAGCGTTTTCATTAATCAATTTTGCGTATTTTTGAAAATTCAAAAAGCTCAAAATCGGACTGTGAAACGTAATATTTTAATGGTATTTGATTCTGTAACTGACACAAATAAGATTACGTTAGTGTCATTCGATCCGAATAATATATAAGCGAGGTATTTCATCACACGAATATTTTTTCTTCTTACCATGTATGTAATATTTATCTAATAGCGATGATTTTTATATCTTGATTCTCTAATGAGTCAAAATCAAATCCAATATTTATCCGAGTTATCATGTTAGCGGATATAATTCCATATTGATCATTTTCAACAGGCTTGAGTCTCTAAGGTCCTGGTAATATAATTTTCGAGAATTTTATCACAGGAATGTAATTCTACCTCATATGTTACATCAATAGGAGCGATTTTCTAACTAGTGATTTGTTACTACACGATTGAATCTGGATTGCTGTCAATAAAGAAACTGAATCCAAATCAAAAAATTTATTTTAAAAAACAAACTTGAAAAAATAAAATTATTTATTTTCTTTAATAAAATATAAACAGATGCTAAGACTCTTATTTTCCTTTATCATGAATATATACGAAAAAATTTAATAACAAAATTTTTATTTTTACTATAACAATGTTTACCGGCGTTGAATAGTTGATGAACATTTTGTTCATCAACTTATTCAACTCCTCTAATATTAGATGTAGTGAAAGAAAATTAAGTAAATGAGATAATATCTTCTTTCATAGTAAAATATATTTACCTTAAAGTTTCATGTAAAAATATTTTAATTATAATAAAACAATACTTACTAACTTGAATAACTGAAATTATATACCTTTCTTATTTAAATAAGTTGGTTAAAAAGTATTAAGAATAAAATATTTATATAAAACTTTGCTTACATTGTAAAGACATGTATTTACGCAATTGGATTGATATTTACATTTTTCGAAGTTTTAGAGAACTTCGAAATTACAACTTTTCAAAATCTATATGCCATATTCTCAAAATTTTAGCAATTATGTTTCAAGTATTTTATCTAGAATAAAAAAAAAAAACTGGAAAATCTTCATGTATAGGCTATCAGTGATTGAATTCTTCCCAATTTTAAGTATCAAGAATTTTATCCAAGTAACCAACAAAAATCATAAATTCTTTTTTTTGTGAATTTATCAAGTTAAGCTATAAAACTGTCATATTTTTCTCTCTCTCTTTTTTTTTTTATCAAATAAAGATGTAAATCACAAGTTTAAACCAGAGAAAAGAAGTTAAAAGTGTAATAAAGTCTTCAAACTATATTGAAACAATCCTTGTTTCTTTCATTAACAATAAATTCTATAAAATAATCATTTATCCTATTTAAAACCAATTTAAACTTAATGAATGTTAATATTGTAACTGATTTCAATTATTTCTCAATTACAAAAATAAAATTTCAGAACTTGAAATATAAAATTAAAGAATTACAAAAAAAAAACAGGAAATGTAAAAAATATTTATAATAATATATAAAAATAAAAATTTATTTTACACAAATATAAAGAAATGATCGCATATTCTTTAATCTAAAAAGATTTTGTTCAAACTCGTTCATTTGTTTAGATAAAAGTATGCCAATAGAAGGTATTTCAATGAAAACTTATATCTTTATTAATAAATCTTTATGAATATTTCAGTTTTTCATCACATTCTAAAATATATTAAATTGGAAGATATTTTTAAAAATAATAAAGTAATACTGTATTCATAAATTATAAATTATGAAAGTAAAAATTTTTTCACGATTTTTTTTGAAAACATATAGGCCCTAAGTTAGTGAAATGAAATACATTATTAATACTAAAATAAAAATTTTTTATTAATAAAATTCAAAAACTTCCTTATAAAATATTGATTTAATATAAGTGAGAGTCACGAACTTTAAAAGCAACTCCTATTTACTTAATATTTTTGGTAGAATTCTCATTACCTTATATATTGATTTACAGATAAAATTTTTTCAATAAATTTAATATAAATAGTAGGATTCAATTTCTGCAATAAAATTTTCAAAAATTATACTATTAATATATGTAAAATTTCATTTAAAATCAAATAATATTTATCTGATCAAATACAACCTACTTACAACAGATGAAAATTTAATTTATGCACTCTTTTATTCCATTTAAATTAGAATGAGTCAAAAATAACGATATTTGTTCATCTAATTGCTAATTGTTAATTTATTACTTTGTTTATGCTATTCCTCTTCTGAAATTTTGATCGTAAATTATTAAAACTGCTGCATTTTAAAAGTACGAGTGTTCAATTTTCACCATTAACGTGTTACGTAAATGTAAATTTATTTTTTTTAATTTTATTAAAAGTGAAACTAACAGTCTATAAATTTCAAAAATAACATTCCAAAATTGTAAAATTCAATTTATTTCCTACATTAAAGTAACTATAAATTTGATATTTGGAAGTTGAAATTGCTCAAGATGATAGACCAAAATTTGTTTTAGACGTCTTATAAATATTCCGAAAGAAAAATTAAATTATTTCAGAACATTACAGTAAAGTATAGTAAAATGATTGAGATATCGAATGTTACATACAGATACAGAATTGCAAAGGGATATAATTAACTTTTTATATTATACTAACGAAAAACCTGACTTTATGAAGTATTTCATATACTTAATATCCTAGTTCATAGATATCCATTTGGAAAATTCTTTAGAGAATTCCTGATCTAGTCCACTTTTAAGTCATCATAATATTAAAATTTTAACGAACAATAAGTAATTTTTCAATTGTGAATGAATTTAATATACAGTAAATATTTTTGAATATAATTCTCCATTAACAAAATGAAATTCAGATAAAGCAATATTATTCAATTTAGCTAATTTGTTAACTTTGACAAAATTGACCTAAATACGTTTTGGTCGACAAAAGTGAAACATTAAGTACACAGTTGCTCGATTTATTAAATAATTTACTTTAGTGTTCGATTATTGCTATTGATGAATGTTTTAATATATAATTTCGATCTATAAGATTACCTAGAGTATTCTTGCCTTTCAAGTGTTGAATTTCAATTATCTCTTTCGCATCACTCCAATTCAAGTGGGACAATGAATCTCTGTAGAATTTCCTGAAATTCAATATTTAAGGACGTCTTAGAAATGTTCATCATATATTATTCATTTATTTATCGAATATTTTCTTATTTACTTTTCATTAATATGTTTATTTATTAAAAATATAAAATAATCATTATAAAATATAATTCATTAGCTCACATCTAGTAACGTTATATATATATATTTAAATAGCTTTATTCCTTAGCATTTAGTAACATCTTTCAGATAAATATTTTCAGATTAATTTAATACATTTTAAAGAATTGTATTTGAAAACGTCTGAATTTTTACAAATGGAATGCTCTACTTAGACAAAAGAGAAATCTTTTCTTACTTCTTTGAAAATTTTTGATATTTTTCAGATTCTTATAATCAATAGGACTTGGTTAGAAAATTTTATTAATTTCTTGATATCACATTTTTATATTTCATACTGTAGATATAAATATTCATTATGGATAGAGTCTGGCAGCAATTAAGTGGCATATATATTCCACAAAATTATGCCACTTAATTATATTTTTATGTTTCAAATAAATATATATAAAAATATATACAATTACCGATTTCTATTAAAATTTACTATTTTCAAATAAATAATTTACGACGATCATGTAGATCTAAAACTACATGATCATTAAAAAAAAAAAAAAAAAACTCAATTAAGTGTAATAATCTCTGTTTCTAATTTAAATTTTCGCAATTAATTACGACATAGAACCATTAATTTTGAAATTAAACATTTTATCATATATATATAAAACCCTGAATCCCCTATAGTTTAAATATCAATGTGCATAATTTGCTTATGTGAAATTCTTACTTCAGTTCTTCAATCAAAATAAAACAGCTTGAGTGATATTTATATGCATCATCATTATACAATTTTGAAAATGTGTTTAAATTATACCCTGCCTCGTTAATTCATTTGTTTAATATATTCATTTATTTATTCATTACCTTCGCCCTTATGGGTTTTCTGAAACTTTTAGATAAGTTCCAGAAAACTTATAAGGGCGTAATTTTGATTAGTGATTGATTAGGTTATTATTTAAGCTAGATCAATCAATCATACAATATTGATACAATATCAAAATTGCATAAATTTATTATAATCTGTTTTTGAATTATCAAAATTATCGCGAACTTTAATGAATTAATTATTAAGCAAACAACACTGAATTTCCTGTTTCTATTGATACTGATAACTTAAATATGATTTCTGTTTGCTTTTCGTACGCGAATTCATCTTAATCATTATCGACTTTGATGCTAAATGTTCTAAAGTATTCATATTCAGTATTAAGTATAAGACATTAAGTAAGATAGTCTCTTAAAATTCCCGCTTTTGATTTATAAGTATGGTTAACTGAATGCTATGCAAGGAATGTTTAAGACACAATGAATTCCTGCATGGATGCGAAAGTCTTAATTGGGATTAAGACTGTTTAAAAATAGATAATAGATTTGTTTATTCCAATAACAAATGGAAAAATATCGTACAGGCAATAAATATATTGAAAGAAAATGAAACTGAAAAGCAGTTTGAATTGATTTAAACGCCTTGAATTGAATTCAGAATTATTCATGAATCTGCATGCCGTTATAATACAGTAGTAGGTCTACATTTTTTTATCGCTCAGTTATTCCGAAATCATAAACTTCATTTCATTTATATTACTATTGATCAAGCAAAACATAAACGAGATTTAAAATCATCTCCATGAAAATAGATTGGGAACTTTTAATACAACATATCTCCCTCATATTTTATTCATAAATTAAATGTTGTATAATATCATATCAAAGTCAAAATCATTATATCCTAATTTGTGTGGATAAGGCTAGATGATCGTGTATCATTATCTATTCATAACTCTAATGGGTTATTGATCCATTTTTTTTAAATCTATATTTACAGGCATTAGTTATCGATTTAGTTGTAATTCCCATACCGTCTTTTTGAAATATTCTGCTTATTAAAACCAAACTAATGGAAATACAAATTGCATTTTTATTGCCTTTAAGTTATAAACAATGCATTAAATCAGATTTTAAAAAATGCTAAAAATGAAGAGAATGGTTAATTAAAATATATTCAATTTATAATAATATGCGAATAAATTATCATCTTAACTCTAACAAATTAATTATAATTCTGCAAAAATTTTATACTAAACTTATTATTTCATGACTAAATATATATTTTCTCTACAGCTAATTATAAAGTATAATAAAACAATGTTGCATCTAGAATATAGATTTTACCTCCTGGTAGATTTTTTTAGCGTTAGATTCAAAGATAAATCGACGTTTCCAAAATATTAACTTTACAAGTCAAATTGTTCAATGATATTATATCTAAAAGCATCAGATTAAAAGAAAATTCTCATGTATTCATATGGAAAAATAAGGAATTGTCAGCTCTCATATTTTCTTGTTAAAAATTCATAAGAATTGAAAGTTTCCAAGATAATATTTCTCGCTGTATATATCGAGAAGAAAAAGTTATTGTATATAAAATATGAATATAGTAAGAAAAATGTAATCCATATTTCATAAAATAAGCAAGTTTGATTGATATTTTATTAAAACTAATTGATTTATAGTAATAACAACATTAACCGATTGACATGCTGATCTGGTGATCCCAATCTATAGGAAATATTCATAATTATTTAAATGCTCTAATCTAAAGTGATTGTTTCAAGATATTCTGATGACATATTCATTGATTTTTTTCTATAGATTAATGCCAAATTAATGATAATTTATAAAAATTATATGACTTCTGTACATAATCTTAAAGATTTGAAAACACTCTCTTGAAAATTAATCGAAGCAAACATATTATTTGACGTTTAATATTCATTGATGTGATTGTTATTTTGAATTTAGATTATCAGTATATAAATTTTCTTCCTCATAACTTATAGATTACTTTACAATGAAAATTATGAGTAATAATGTATAGAAGAAATTTTATATACTGGTAACTAAAATCTGCAATCACGAGTACTGAATTCGTGAATAAATATTAAACATCAAACAATATATTTGCTTTGATACATCTTCAAGAAATATCTATTCTCAGAAATTCATAAATTATGAATATAATATGAATAAAATATAATGGACATCATGACTATTATCTTTTACTATATACAGTATGTATATCATGAATATTATCAGTGAAAATATCTTCTCTGAGTCATCTCTAGTAAAAGACAATACAGCATTCATTATTATAAATCGTTTATTTTTACCTGTGCTATTTCCAGTCATGCAATTTAGTCCATTTACAACTATTTTGTGACTTTTTTTTACTTAAATAATTCCAGGTTCTGAATATAATATACTTATTTCGAATTTTCGTATCAAATACTTCTTTCTATACATTTTATTCTTTCTGAATCGCTTCTCAACAGCACGCTACACTCAGTTTTACTATTCAGTACTTGCTAACTTATAGGAAAACCATCAACACGAGTAAATTTTTTCGCTACTTTTCCTCTCTCGTTCATTTTTACGATATGCAATTTGCATTCCACTTTTTTTTTTATTCTTATTTTGTCATTCGTGCAACAAATTTTATATCGAAATTTACAGCTACCGTGTTTTCGATTTTTTGCTAGTAAAAGCGTTAATTTGAAAGTTGTAATTATTGTGAATTTTTAATAATAAAAATCTGTATGATGATCTTTCCTTAACAAAAGAGTGTCCAAATACAATTTTCCTTCGCATTCCTGTACATGCTATTTTTTATTTTTATTTTTTTAATTCTAAGTTTACAATTTAATATCAAAGAAGAATTTTGAATAAATAAATTTTATTATATTTTTTTTTTTTTGCAAAACAAAAATAAATCGTATCTTTAGATGTACAATGTACAAATTTACAAATTATTTCATACATATAATAATTTTACCATCAAAATAATATAATAGTCTCATCTAATCTTTCCTGATTAGAAATTTATTTCTCTGACAACTTTGAGAAAGTTCTTACTACAGCAGAACCCCATTTATACGTTTTTGAAAGGGTTGATAAAAATTATGTGCAAGTGAGATTAACGTTAAAATGAAACTTTTTATATTAACTTTAAATGTTGAAGAAACAAATTAAAACTTAAAATTTAAAAAAATTAAACTACATACTGTATTACATATATTTTTTTCATATATTAAAACTTAAAATTAAGAAGTTTAATTAACCATAATGGGCAAATACAGTTATTTTGGCATAAAGAAAGAATCGATTGTCGTTTTGTTTTTTGAATGCAATACTACATTCATAGATCAAGCCTTCATATGCAGCTACAGTATCTGTCTGCGAAAAATACTTGTACTGTAGATTGAATTACAAAAGTAAAGCCAAAACTGAAACTTCGAAGTGGATGAGTCCAAACGTGAAAGGGAGAGTCGGAGCCGGTAGAAAGACTGGTGGGATAAGTTTTGGTTTTAGTTTTAC
>WUQG02457433.1:0-12561 GCA_011317285.2 Androctonus mauritanicus
ATTTATCATAAAAACATCGAAAACATAAAATATGTTGGCATGAAGAACACTTCCAAATGTAATTGCGGAATGGCTGCATTTGTACAGTGTCTTTATTTTATTGTAATATATATCAGAATTAAATCAAAATATCTATCTATCTTTGTATTTACATAAGTTGTCGATTTTTGAAATAAGTTTCGTCATTCTTCATAGATCGCAAAACATTTGAAATAATTATCTAAAAATTGCTAAATAATTGTTAAAAATCCAACTATAATGTAAACTTTAAAAAAGCGGAAAAGATTAGAGGAAAAAAAAATTCAAAAACTACCGAGAATGAACCTACATCCTCAGACCGTCGGAAACCCGACGTAGCCACTACGCTACTACATGTAATGAAACGTCTGAGCATTTGCTTTTTAAGTAAAACAAAAAATTTCTGAAATTACAAAAACGATTTGCTCAAACGCTAGAGTAGTGGCTCCCGATATAGGGGTGATTCTTCATCTACTGTTAATGCTCTTTCAGATGACAAAATATCGGGTGTAATGTTCCCTTGTCAGTTCAAGGAGGTCATCCTCCTTGATGACACCATAGGATCCCATATGGCAGCAGCAAGAGCAAATTATATTGCCAAGTTTGAGCGAGAACACCTTGCCATCCTCCTAAGTACCGACCTTGCACACTCCACTTTTCAGCTTTGAGGAAGACAGCATTTCAACAACAATGAAGACATGAAGCAAGCCATTTGAAACTTCGTTCATATGCATGTAATGGACTTTTATGAGAGAGGCTTATTCAACCTTATGAAGCAGTTTGATAAATGTATCAATTTTGTTGGGGACTATGTTGAAAAATAATGTAGGAATATTTCTTCCTTTTCATAATGTATCTGATCTCCAGAATAAATATTCCTATTGATAGCAGACTAGCAAACCTTATTTTCAGACCACCCAGCATAAAATAAACGTAAAAGAATGCACAATGATGATATTATTATTCATTTTTAATATTTTTATTGTAGTCAAATTTCAGTGGTGAGAACATAAACCTGATTTTAACATATCTATGGGAAATTAACAACAACAGATTCTTAAAATAATAATAATTTTTTTCCATACACATACAAAATACATTTTATCTTATTCTTAGTAAAGATAAAAGAGTGCATATTGATAAAAAGAAAAAATTTGTTGTTATTATTGTTGTTTTATTATTAATTTTATTCTTTTTAATCAATATGCATTCTTTTATCTTTACTAAGAATAAGGTAAAAATGTCTTTTGTATAGGTATGGATTATAGTGAATGTGACATGTATCTCTGTAGTAATTTAAATTGAATAAATCTGAAATTATTATTAATGTTGTAAGCAGATAGGCAAGCCCTCAGTAAAGTCAAAAACACTTTTGCAAATAGTTTTTTGTTTATAGTTTTGTGTATCATTTTTATAATTGATTAGGATCCAAAAAAATGCCATTCAATAAAATATTTAAGCTTCACTGTTTCTACAGTTCTCTGCTGCATACATATCTATTTTATTCTAATGCTTTAATTCTTTTCTTTTTGTTAACTGAAGAAGATAAGATGAAAATGTTACTGAGATGTAGAATTTTTGTTTTATGCAAATAAAAAATATACTCTACTGAAGACTTATATTTTATTCATAAATGAAAAATTTACCTATTTGTTGGTGAAACATCACTAATAAATCCCCAATGATTAATAACAAAAATACAGTTATGATTATTCTACAGATTTATAATTATCATTAATATGAAATAAAATTTTCTGATCACACTTAATCAAATCACCACATTGATTTATATTCATGAAAAATAAGTTGTCATTACTGGTATTAGTTTAATGTGAATTCATTTTTAAGCATACTATAAAATTAGTATTGCTGTTTGAATTGTTGATATATTGACAAAGGATTCACAAGATTAATTTACTAATTCAATGATCGATTATCTTTCATATTTATCCATAAAAATAAGCATTTTTAGAAGCTAATGGTTATGATTTGCATCTTATCTTATTAAATATGTACACTAAATACAGAAAGTTCAACAATACTGATTAATACTAATATCATTGCTATATTGTTAGATAATGACTACCCTCTAGGTAAAACTCTACTCTACTCTAAACAATCCCATTAACCCTTATAATTGTCAAATACTGGGATATTTATCCCTATGTCCAAGAAGAGATAAAAACCTTCTGTTCTGAGAGAGAACAATATATTCCACCCTTTTTTTTGTGTTATTTCTGTTTTATACTATTTCTTATGAACTGTAAAATATTGCATTAATTTTTCACCAACAAAGTTTCTATTTTTCCTAATACTGCCTGTCTATTAATGTGACAATATTTATAATAATTATTTTAGAAGAAAAACTTACAAGATTGATGGCTGATGAATACATTTGATTAATTATACTTTTCATCCTGTCATTAAGTACAAACTTATAACTGGTTTTCAGATCAGTTAATTAAATTGATCTGAAAATACATCCTCTATTAAAATAATGTATATGGCTAAAAAAAAAAGAAATCTCTGGAAGTTCTAACTGTTAATCTATCAAAGAGAAATAAGTATTTTAAGAAATTACCAATATATTAGTAAGACAAGTAAATATATTTATAAAACATTACAGAAACTGAAAAGAAAGTCCTTAAATATTTAACAAATTTTATTGATAGTCAGTCAGTTATGATTTTTCTAGACTAAATTTAAATTATAAACACCAAAACATTATTAAAAAAAAAAGATGCAAGTATTAACAGTAATGAATACCTTTTATGTGGGTGTCATTTTTTTAATCAAAACAAAAAACATAAAAATACACTGTGGTTGAAACTATATGTTTTGATATTTCTCTCACTTGATTTTGTGAGAATCCAACCCCATTTCAGACCCTCCTTGTAGCAACCTTAAAGCCGGATAGACTGAGATTGTAATCTGTTACAAAAAGTTTGTTTTCCTGTCAAAAGATTTCAAAGATAAGTTTTGCTTCCTTCGACGGAAACGAAGTTTATCTAAATCTTTCATCAATTCCCAAAAAAGAGAAAAAGAAGGTAGATCGACACAGAACATCAACACATGAGATCACCTTCCTGATTAGTCATGTCCACTAACTGAAGGAAATTCGGCATCCGCACAATGGATGGAAACACACAGACTTTTGCTATAAAAACACTGGAAAAAGTCTGAAAGCAGAGAAATCGAAAGATTTGCTCTCAGCGATGAAGAAGATCCTCATCCATGTCCTGAAGATTCTCATCTCAAGGTGGAGAGAAGTCAACTAGATTCCCATCTCAAGGTGGAGAGAAATCAACTATATTCTCGTCCCAAGGTGGAGAGAAGTCAACTAGATTCTCGTCTCAAGGTGGAGAGAAGTCAACAGATTCCTGTCTAAAGTAAAAGAGTTCCCATCAACGAAAGGACAAGATAGCCATCCTGTAGTGCCATCAGTTACTCAGTTTTTGAATTCTCTAAAGAACTAACAAACTATTACTCGAAGAAGAATATTTCATGAACTTTAGTCAAGAATAAGAAAAGGTATTCATTCTCCCGTAGCATCGACATCAAGCCTAAAGTTGCAGGATCGAAACTTGTAAAGTCTCTCTCTCAATAAATTGGGAGTCTGATCATTATACCGTAGTCTCTGAGTCATAAGTGCTATGCAGTTCATTCTCCCATCCTTACTCACAAACAACATACTGCTCGTAGGCCCACACCTGTTTGTTTAGTGTCGCACGCCGACATTAGACTGGTGTCAGAAATCCTGATAATATATTGCAAGAGCCCGGAAATTCCACAATTTACAATAGATTCAAGGATAATTTTATCATTCAGTGTGACTTAATTTCCATTATTCTGTGTTGATATTAAACAATAATGTCATACATGTTTACAAGAAATAATTCTTTTTATATTGAAATAAAAGGTTAAATAAGGCTAAGTAGAATGATATTATGAAAACCAACTGAACATCAAACATTTCAATTTGCTTGGCCTTGGGAAGAAAAACTACAAAAATAAAACAGCAATTTTTTAGCACTAATATTTAGTAATAGTTAAAATAAAAAAATTCTAAAATAATAAATAGGATAAATAAAAGTTCCAGATTACATAAAATTTTGTAAAATGTGACAGATTTTTAAACGAGTATTTAAATTAATAGATTCAAAAACATTATAGTAAATAATATAGTGAAATTCCCCATATCTGCAGTTTCACTTGACCATGGTCTGAAAAAATTAAAAAACTGCAGTTTCACTTGACCATGGTCTGAAAAAATTAAAAAACTTATAATAAAACAGCCCAATTAGCAAGTACTAGACATCAGACCTTTAACGTTTTCGGACCGAGGACAGCCCCTCATCAGTACACAGTCACATTAACTAAACTTTGTACTGATGAGGGGCTGTCCTCGGTCTGAAAACGTTAAAGGTCTGATGTCTAGTACTTGCTAATTGGGCTGTTTTATTATATGTTGAAGTAATAGCAAGTAGGTTTGGAATAATAATTAAAAAACTCAAGAATACAGTTATGATTTAACCCTGATCTATCCTATCATTATTTTTATTTATTAGTTGAAGTATTATGTTTTAGTTTAAAAGTTTAACATGATGTCATATCATTCATTCTAAATCATCATCACTAATCTGATTAAAAATTGAAGATGATCTCTTATCAATGATTTATAATTGGTAAATGGTAAATAATTATTTTCAATTTTAAAGATGATGGCATGAATTGTTTTATCTAAGAACTGGAAACTGAAGTTCTTGTGCATATATATGTAAATAAGCTGAGAACAGGACTTGTAAAAATTGCTACTATAAAAGCGATGTTTGTCTCTAGACCAGAGAGGTGTAATTTGGCTTTCGACTGAATTAGCCTTCTCATCTTGTTGACAATCGATTGCTTTTCTTTTATTGTAATGTAGAGATATTCAATTGTTATTCTTTAAGGCTTAAGGTTAATTATTATTTTGAATTAATAAATTTATTGTCATCTTGATTCTTTGGATTGATAATTAAACAAGTTTTATCAGTAACTTGTTTTGTGCTTTATTAATTGTTTAAATAAAGCTTTTGTTATCAGTTTTCATAAGTGTTTGGAGCAATAAATAAATTGTTATTACACAAAAATGAAAATAATAAAGCACTAAATGCAGTATAGGGAAATTCAAATCAAACTTTAATTTAAAGTTTGATTTGAATTTCCCTATACTGCATTTAGTGCTTTATTATTTTCATTTTTGTGTATCAAAGGGCTTAGCAGTCTTTCTGGTTATACTTCTTATTTATTATTAATTATTTAATTTTGTTTTGAATTTATTAAATTTCTCAGTTATTAGTATACTAATGTATTTTTGTTATTTTGTTCTAACACTTGTTCATTACTTTAACAATTGTATAGTTTCAGTTGTAGTTTTGTTGTATGTATGTTAGATTTAGCTTTGCTGTTAATTTGTTTTTGGAAGTTATTTTCCAAAAGTATAGAAAACCTGGAGAGGCTTGACTCTGGATTCTTGCAGAGTCATGAAATGATTAATTATCTTTAGATTTATTAATAGTATTGAATATTGCAACTTTGCATAGTAAAAAATTTAAATTCATTTCATCTCATCATGTGAGCATTGTGTCATATCACATCATCACAAGAATGCAGAAGACGGATGAATACAGTACAATAAAATATTTGAAAGAGAGAGAGAGGGGAAAGAGACCATATTTACATAAGCATTATTATTATAACTGTTCTATTTTATTATTAGTTATTGTTGTTAATATCTTATTATGTCTAATTTATAAGTTAAACTTTATCATCATGAGTATGCACAGCATAAGAATATAGAGTTCACTACTATCTGCATTTTCAGCTATCCATAATAGAGGGCTTGGAATCTATCTATCACAGATACAAGGGTTCTATTGTACATACTTGATAATCTACGGAGAAGTGTGAAACTATAGATAATGCATAAAAGTTAAAACTTTTATGCAACATATAAGTCCATTTATAGAAATTTTTATTAGTTTAATGATAAAATAATATTGGATAATACTATAAAAGAATATATTTGCAATTTTATATTTAAAAAATAGTGTAATAGGTTGGATTTTAAAAGAATTTTTTAAAATTTTCAAAACAATATATTTATATAGTAAATATATATATTTCTTTTAAGATATCTGTGACATTAATCATAGTAATTTAAATTCATGAAACATTTAAAAAAATTAATATATTAAAATTTACTTGATTTTATGACAAATTATTATTATTATTTTTATACATAATAAAATAATTTACTAATAAAATGTGTATATTAATTTAGAGAATTATTTTTTAATTATGCTTCTTATCATAAATTATAATTCTGAAATTTTCTTACTTAAGTCATGTCTAATCAAATCCAGAGGTACATTTGGTAAGACTGCTTTAACTTCATTAATCATTTCAGTCAAATTAATTTCTGAAATTTTAAAGTTTATTATTAGTTTTATATTACAAACTACATTCTACTAAGTTTAGATCAGTTAGTAAATAAAATTAAATAAAAAATTACAATAGCTAAACAATTTTCAATATATACATGAACACTTTCTTCAAAATGTCAGCAAATAACATATCATCATAAAGCATAATAGATATTAACAACAGTATTGTGAAGTGAGAATAAGATTATTTTCCAAAAGATTGCACTGAAAATTTGAGAATTTTTAAATTTTTAATATTTTCTCTTGAAATAATATATTGTATTCAATTTTATGATCATCCTGAATGTTATAGAACTTTCAAGTACATTTAACAAGTCAAAAATTTAATAGTTGTAGAACTTTCTGGAAGCATCACATCACAGTTATATATATGTTCTTCAGTTCTCTATCAATGGATGTTTGTTTTTATCAATATGAAAAAATAAGTTCAAAAGTATGTATGTGAGATATTTCCTTCATAAAGCATTTTAGTATTATATGAATTAACTGCTACAAGGCTTATTTATATATATATAGGGGAGAGCAGGATAAAGTGGCCAGAGCAGGTAAAGTGGCCATTGGATATTACTACTCTATATTTTTCAGGAACGTGGTAGAGAATGTCTAAACTATGCAGAAGGACAACATTAGTTTCGAGAGTGAATCTGAGCTAGCTTGCCAAAGAAAAATTGAAAAAGATTTAAATTTGATCTTAAAATTTTTTTAAATAAATTATTGAAAATATAATGCTTTGTGTCCTTGTTATTGCATTTTGATCATATTTAGGTCTATCTCCAGTGTAGTATAGCTGGCTGTTTATTCATCATTAAACTGGAATTTTTCTCCCATTTAAAAAGTTAAAAGTTTACTCAGTGGCCACTTTGCCCAATCCAGTTGGGTAAAATGGCCATTTTGTAGAAGTAAAAATAAAATAAAAATTAATGAAAATATAGCGAAACGTATAAAAAATAATATATTTTATTGACACTACATTAAATATACTATATTATATCAAAATATTAATTATATAATAGCTAAGGAAAAAAAATTACAAATAAATTTAGCTTAGAGTGGCCATTTTACCCTGCTCTCCCCTATGCAATTTCTGATTATTCTGGCATCTTGCCATCTTACTGTGATGATGTTTTCATAATATCTTGTTGCTAGAGCCATACTTAGATTAGCTCACTCTATATCCTTTTGGTGTCCTTGTAATCTGTCTTAGAGGTTTCTTTTTGTTGCATCTATGTAGTATTCTTCATGTTATATGTTCCAATTGTTTATTGATATATTGTAGACCCCTTGCTTTGTCATTTCCTGCTCCTTATTATTTTCATTTCTTATTATGTTAAATATGGTTGGAATTCTTATTGGGACTACTTTCTTGTTGTGCGTTTTAATTATATTTCTTACAGTTTTAAAGTTGTTCATGCTGAATGGGATTTTTATATAATGATCTTGATTTTTATATATAATTATCTTGCATTGGTCAAATGATCCAATCAGATATAAAAAAATCAGCTTTTTATAGTTACTTTAAAAAGACTATCATCCATTGCAATACAATGCAAGATCGACAAGAAGAAATAAATAATATTTATGAATGTGGCAAAAAACATGGATATAAGGCAGTTTTTTTACATGCAATACGTAGCAAAGTTTTAGAAAATCTTAATAAACGAAATGTAGATATCGTACAACAGCAAAAAACCTCAGCTGATATACCTGCTGATATCCAACAAGACAAATTCATAAAAATCCCATTCAGCATGAACAACTTTAAAACTGTAAGAGATATAACTAAAAAGTGCAACAAGAAAGTGGTCCCAGTAAAAGTTCCAACTGTATTTAACATACTAAGAAACAAAAAGGATAAGGAACAGGAAATAACAAATCAAAGGGTCTACAAAATACCAATACACAACTAGGACCTATAATATGAAGAATACTATATAGATGTAACAAAAAAAATTTCCAAGACAGATTACAAGAGCATTGAAAGAACAGAGAGCAAGCTAACCTATGCAACAAGATGTTTTCAGCTTAGCAACAAGATGTTACGAAAACATCACAGTAAGCTGGCAAGATGTTTGAATAATCAGAAATTGCACAAGTTATAAAGAAAGGTTTCTCATAGAATCATTAGAAATCATAAAAAATAGCAAGAAAGATATTATTATTAATGGAAAAACAATAGAAGGAATTCTACCAGCATGGTTATGTGCTGTACAAAGTATTTAAAAATAACTTTGAACTGATTCATATTAAGATATTAATTATAGTTGTAAAATGTGATTTTTGTTTATTTGATCTATGTTATTTTATTTTATTATATTTATATTTTTCAAATGTGCAGTTAAAATGTTCTGATGTAAAAAAATTTTTAAATGCATTCTGTAGCCATTCGAATATCAATGAAGATGGAATATTCCAAAAACGTTATAATTAATAAAATACATTTATAACTTAAAACTGCTAATAAGTGCTGTAGTTTATTGAATTTTGAAATAATACTTACTTAACTAACTCTGCTTATAATCAAATTATCTAAACTACATAAGACTTATGTTTCTGGAAATATTTTTATGTTTAGATTTGTTAATTATTATGGTAAAATTAAAAACAACAGTATATACCATAGCATAGGCTACATACAAAATGAGAGACACACATAATAATTACTTATAAAATGTATTATTTTATATAATAATAAACACATCAATAATAATTTTTTATTGCCATAAAACTTAGGTTTAACATATTCTACTTTAATAGATTTCAGATTTAAGACAAAATATTTGGATTAAACTGTTATTTGGTTTTCAACAAACATTTGAAATTCCCACCAAGAATAATGGACAAAAATAGTGCTAATATGCAACATTTCTTTGTATAGAAGTAATGTCAATTACTTCTATACAAAGAATTCTATGAAATTTAGATCTCTTGTACAAAAAAATTCAGCATTTTGTTATACAAGTTTAATCTCTTGTGCACCAGTGATGGCATTTCTGCAGTGGGAGGCACAGACAATAGAATTTTAAAACTACAATTTCACATGTCCTAATCAGTTTATTGCAGTTGTGTTTAAGATTTTGAAAAAAGTCCAAAATGAGTTTCTGATGATGGTTTCTAAATGTTTTCTGGCTGAAATTTCTTATTTTATATTGGTTTTTATAAAAATTTATTTAATCGAGTATTTTTTGGAAAATTTACTTTTTCCTCCCTTTTTTCTCTAATATTCTAGATTATTATGTTGATGTTGTTCTAACTATATGTTTATTTAGAATTAATTATCCAAATTTTTTGTAAAATGTATTGTGAAGATGTTAACTCTGACCTATCCTACTTATTATTTTATTATGCTCTAATTATTTTATTGTTATATTCATTATTGTTTAACATATTATATTTTTGTTTAAGAGTTAACTTACTTCCATGTTTTCTGTCGTAGTATTTGATAATTACGTGCTACGAAACAGACATTCGTCTTTCGAACGAGCTTTCTTGGTGTGTGACATCATCTCATCTAAATAATTTTACCACTGATCCGATATAAGAAAATAAGAATGATCTTTTATTGATGTTATGTTCGGTATTATGATTTAAACTGTAAAGAGGATGACATGAATTGATTTACTTCTGTAAACTAGTAAAATTTTAACTTGTTGCATGAAATTATATAAATGAAGCAATGCAGGGCTGTACGTCACCTAGTATAAAAGCCTGAGATCCCGATGACTCAGGGAGGTGTTGATTTCATAGTGAAATTGCTGCTACTTTACCTGAAATTTCCTCTATTAAATCTATTTCTTCTATGTTATATTATTTTTAGATATTATATTTACCTTTCATTCTTCAGGCATCATTCTTAGAAAAAATGAGTTACAGTAAAAAGTACCATCTTCAGACTAAACATGCATATTGTATGACACTTTACAAGTATTATAATATTACTGATCTGAACTAAGATCTCATAAATTGAATTAAAGATTAGCAACTTTTCAATGAACTATCCATGGAAAAATATCATTATAAATTGTAAAGATAATGACATAAAATTCTGAGAGAAATTTAATCTAAAAAGAATAATTGTTGTATAACTTTTCAAAGTTGCTATTTAAGTCCAATGCTCAGATGCAAAATTCTGAAGTGAGATTTGAGTGAAACATAGATTTAGCAACAATCAACTCTTTTCCAGTGGATTTCATCAATTTTATTGCTCTTTTTGTGTCAGAATTGAGGAATTAGATTACATATTTATTCCTTAAATTTAATACTGTATTTGAATTAAGAGAACTGCTACTGAAATGACATATTTGTAGTCATTTCAGCAGCAATTCTCTTAAACATTAAGAGAATTGCTGCTGAATAATGTAATATTGTATAAACATTAATTACAATATTACATTATTTATTGTAATTAATGTTTATATAGTCAATTTTTTAATACGTGATTCTTGAAAAAATCCTTAAATCTGGGAATTCATAAAATAAGAACTCAAATTGAGAAATACTTGTGGTTAAAATAAGAACTTAAAAACTGAAAAATTATCTATATTGTTTTAACAACATTTTTTGATAATATGCCTTTAAATTTGTATTTTGATATTTTAATTTGAAAAATTCTTGGTCTTTTATTCTAGAATCTGTGCTGATGATAATTCTTAATTTTCTCTTTAAGTTAAAATGTTTTTTAATTTGAACTTTTATTATTTTGCCATTATAAAGCTAAATTTTATTTATGTTTTATTTAATATAAAAATAGTTTGATTTACCTTATAGCAAATAAAAATAGTTAAATGGAAATTAATAATCTAAAAGATGAATCTTACCTGGAAATTATTTGAAGTTGTCAATTCCTTTAGTTTCAAGAACATATCAAAGAACTTGAGAATTAGCTAATAAGGATAAGTAATAGGAACAGATAGGTGAGAAGCAAAGTTAAAATATGAGTGATGCTGCCTGCTGAGCAAAGCACAGGAGTTGGAACATTTTGTTGCAATTACATAAAGAATTTAATTATATTATATATAGTTTCCAAATTATATATAATATAATTAATATTATATATATTTTCATATTATATTTGATAATTTAAAATATTTTGATATAAACATATTATTTCAGATTTAATAAATGAGAATTTAGATTTATAATACATAGTATATAGAACATATATAATATAAATCTGAATTCTCATTTAGTTTTTAAATAGCTCAAATGATAAATTTTTATTAGAATATATATTATCAATGATAATATGAATCATTATGTTTTGAATATAAGTAGTATATTGGGAAATTTTATATCACAAAATTTTTATTAATGTTTAATTTTTGAATATTATAGAAACAAGAAATGTTAGTATTCAGGTAATATTGGTAATATTGTTTTATAGTAAATTAATAATTCTCATCCTCACCACAAATGCAGAAGAAGCAATAAGTGACTTCAATCTCAGGAACATATTGAAGAATCGAAGAATACTCTGTGGATTTTTTATGGAAATGTAAACTCATTTATTTGATCTTAATTTTTGCTGAAATTATAATTTATTTCAAAAAAGATAGAAAATATGTAAAATATTTTATTAAAAATTAAAAAATTAATAAAAATAAAAAAATTTTCTGGGAAAAAATAAAAAGCATTAAAAATTATATCAAAAATAGTTAATGTTTAAACAACAAAAAATATCAAAATATTTAAAAAAAGTAAAATAATAAAATCATGTTTTCAAAAAAATTATAGTATTAACATTATTATATGTTATATATGTATATATATATATATACACATATACCATATATACTCGAATATAAGCTGATCCCTTTGACTTCAGAGTTTAAAAGTCAGTAAAAATGTAAAACCCATGCATAAGCCTATCCCCCAACTTTAGCACTTAAAATTTGATAAAAATTTGAAACTGGTAAATTACATGATCTTTGATTTTTAGTTACTGACATATTAATGTCATTTTCCAAAATAAATATTTTATTGAAATTTTAAATATATATATAAAATAAATTATTATAATACAAACACCTGTATATCAATTTAAAAGGTAAAATTTTACTTT
>WUQG02457444.1:0-12560 GCA_011317285.2 Androctonus mauritanicus
GGACGTCATATGTCCGAAAACGTTTTGCCATTTAAAATCTTTTACTTTGCTGTAGTGCTTGTTTTGTGATCCAGTAAAATGCCTTAATCTAATAAAAATAAATCACTAATTCAAATTATCACAAAGGCTAATTGATAACAATACATTTACTTGTCTGGAATTCTTACAATTTATGGAAAAGAGTGATTTCCTTAGAACTGTACTGAGGTTGGAACTAAATACATTGGACCTACATGAAGACTTATACTATAATAGATTGTTGATTGTTCAGTGAATAATTTTGATAACCTGTGGTTTGAAATTTTAGTTTTAAGTGCATTTTTATTGTTAGTTTTCATTAATTTTTATGGCCTACTCCAATACCAAACCCCTAGATTAATTTTTACTTCAGAAATTGAAAAGCTATTATCCAGAGAAAGACTTTTGTAAAAAAGCTTGTTTTTCATGTGGGTGAATTTGATTTGTATATGGATGAAATTGATTTATAAATGGGTGAACTTGATATGCAAAGGATGAAGTTGATTTGCAAATGCATGAGTTTGGAGTGAAAAAATTTGTAAACCTGTAAATTTTATTAATCCAGCTTTTGCAAATCAGTTTATATGTGTAATTGGTGAAAATACACTCCTCTGAGGTGGGTCCTAAATTTTTTCAGTTGCTGAAATATTTTTTAAATTATATGTAAACAAACATTATTTATATATATTTATATAAATATTCCAAATTCTATCAAGCCATATTTATATAACATGGCTTGATAGAATTTGGAATCTTTTTATCCAATCCTGTCAATTTTATAGTCTAACCTATCAAATTCATCCCAATTATATGATTCAATAAATGATATTTTGGAAATTTTGGGGAAAAAATCAAATTTTTCTTAAAATAAGTCATAAAATTCTGAAAATAAAAAAATATTGTAGATAATAAGAAAATAATGGTTAATTCTGTTAAAATAAACTAAGATATATCTTAATCATTCATTTTTTGTTTTAATTTCATAGAAATTTAGGAGAAAATCTCAAAAAATGAAACAAATATCTTCAAGCCATTTAAAACTTGAGCACTTTAATGGCACTTTTATTGCTTTATGGCAGCAGCTCCTACATTGGATGTAGGTAAGTGGCATTGTTCTGGAGTTACAATATGTCAGTAGCAGTCCAATTAGAGAAACAGAAATGCAGTAAAATCTGTCTAAGCTGGAATTTCAAAGGATCCAAAAATTTTTCCATCTTAGACAGTTTCCTAGTTTATAAAGGTTTTATTTTGACATTAAAAAAAAACATTCAATGCATTTACAATACATTGTTATTACAATAGTACATATTTTGATAATATATAAATAAAATATAGCACCAAATTACTTTTCAAAAATATCATATGCATTTTAATATAGCACCAAATTACTGTATTACCGTATTTAATATATAGGGTAATACAGTAATTTGGTGCTGTATTAAAATGCATATGATATTTTTGAAAAGCAAATAAACTGGACATATATAATGCGGTATCAGAGAAACATGCAACAAGTAGGACTGAACTAAAAATTTTATTTTAAAATTCCACTTTAAGTATAAAAATTACAAAAGTTTCTTTTGACTTCCACATTTTGTCAAAAAGTTTTTCAGTAATTTACGTGTAACTGAGATGTTCAGAAAATTCTTCTAATACAGCCAATTTATTCAGAGCATTAGCAAAATTTCTTATTTTTTCTGTTTCTGGAAAGTCTCTTCCCAACTCTTTTTCGTTGCCATCTTCTTCATTTATGGAATTTTCTTCTCTTCTTGATTGAATCAAATCACTCATAGTTTGATAAGCTGCCTCTATTAAAAAAATTTTTTATCAGTGTGGACATATTCTTCAGCATTTACTTGCATATTAATGTCTTCAAGCTGTCCTATAAATGTCTGAATTTCATCAAGATGCAATATTTCAGAAAATTCTTCTATTTCTTGTTCAGATTGTCCAATGATTTTAAATTCAAAATCACTTTTTTCTTTATAAGATAGAATAAATTATTATTTTTCTAATACAAGTTTTTTTTTTATTCAGTGAAATTTTAAAATACTTTCCATTTCCACATTAAACAATTTCTGCATTACACAGATATTTTCTTTGATATTTCTATGGAAGTTGTTTGGGAATAAAAATATTTTCTATGTTGAGCAGGTTTCCAGCTTGTACAATGTCCAGTTTAGAAAGGTTTTACCATATATTATAGCTGTTTATGTACCAAATGAAGTCATTTTCATATATTACGATTTTTTCATATAAATAAAAAAATTTATAAAAAGTACTGTGAAAAATTGTGTAAATGAAGTAAGAATAACTTAATAAATATGAAATATTAATAAAAATGATAATATTTCAATGATTCTGTTTAATTTTTTTAAATAATTATATAACTTCAATCAACAAATTGGAGTCATGTCATAACTTGTGGTTTTTTATCAATAATTTCTGAAATTTTCTGCTAAATTTCTTGATTCATGGTTCATTTTGTTCAGAAAACTTTTCACTATCTAAAAATAACTATTTCATTGGATGGCTAAAACTGCATATAAAAAAATTGTGTTTCTGCCGATCTCATAAATGTAACAATAAATTACAAAAAGAAAAACATTAAAAAAAATACTTAAACTGATAGAAAGAGAACAAAATCTACAATAAATACTGAAAATTTCAAAATATTTCAACAAAAATTAAGAGAGATTTCCCAATTTAAATTTTTTAATTTTATTTGCATTTTAATTAGGTTTAATTACAAAAAATTTATGACATTCAAGCGATTATAGAGAATATATACATAAACCTCAGCATTACAGTGCATTGTATATAGTGTATGACAGAGAAGCTGTTTTTTACCTGATTACGAATTTTATTCTTCTGAATTTCTCTACTAGGATTAAAATTTCAGTTATGAACTTTTCTATTTATGAACAATACTTATGTATGAATTATGTTTTTAGCTAGAGGGGAACACCTGTACTATTCTTTACCAGCTTTTGGGTTTTATTTTGGCAAATTTTAAATTTTCATTATATTAACAAGTTTTTTTTAAATTTGCAATTTCAAAATTAAGGTGTAGCTTCTATGCTGTAGCATTTTTATAAGCTGGTAAAAAATGATATATGGATATTGTTCTTAATTATCAGATCATATATTAAAGAAGATCATCAAAAATAGAAATAATAATATGATACATAAGATCTAATTTTTTAGTATCGTGAGATCTTATTGCATACACTGTGAGGAATAAGTAATTTTAAATAAAATAATTTAAATGAATAATATAAGGATTTCCATGATGAAAAGGAAAAAATATGATAAAACTTTCTGACACAATGCCTTTCATGACATATATATGTCTCAGGTAATGTACAAAATCCAGTTAATATCGAGATTAATCAGGAGATGTCAACATTATCCAAGTACAATGGATAAAAACAGAAGTAGAAATTAATTTATCTCAGCCCATTTCTTGAACTGAAGTGACTAAATTTTAACCTTCTATCATTAATTCATCAAACAGGTCAGGGAGAGAAAATTGTTCATTCTGTAAGTATGAGAATTTATCATTATACAATAATTATATAGAGTCAATATATAGAATCTTACATAAGGAATTATATTGATAATATTAAAGCCCATAAAATTTTTTGTGATACATTTTGTAATTATACCAAAAAATATTATATTGAAGCTAAATATATGTTAATAAAAAACCTTAGATATTCTGAATATGAAAATTTGTTATTGAACAATTGACTATTTCTTCTTGTGAAGTTTCATATATTACAATTTATCCATAATCATAACAAATAATTTATCTACAAAAATATGTACACTTATCAAATTTTTAGAGAACATAATTGACCATTAATCAGAAGTAACTCAACAAGCACTAACTGCAGTGAATTAAACAGATCACATTTAATAGGCTAATGTTTTCGATGTTTACACATCCTCTTCACGCCTTTGTAAGCTAACCAACAAAGGCCTGAAGAGGATGTGTAAACATCGAAAACGTTAGCCTATTAAATGTGATCTGTTTAATTCACTGCAGTTAGTGCTTATTGAGTTACTTCTGATTAATGGTTAATGATTTTGCAGTTTTTTGAGTAGTTAAGAGATCAATGATATGTGTTTTTTTCTCCTTCTTTGAATATTGCTCAGCTATTAATAAGGATATGGGCTTGTTGCTGTTATTGATGTTAAA
The DNA here is from genome assembly GCA_011317285.2 of Androctonus mauritanicus. Lineage (NCBI taxonomy): Eukaryota > Metazoa > Arthropoda > Arachnida > Scorpiones > Buthidae > Androctonus > Androctonus mauritanicus. The sequence continues at coordinate 4,223 of WUQG02457444.1, forward strand.
TTAATAATAATAATAATAATAATAATAATAATAATATAAAATTTAAAAGTTGACATTATTGAAACCCATAATAAAACTAGAGAATAGAACATCTTATTTATCAAAAATTAAATATTCAGAATATATGAAATTTAATATATAATAATTTATTGTTTCTATTTTATTTTTATATTTTATAGATGGAGCTGCTGCTAAAGCTGGAGTTCAAAGAGGAGATCGAATAATAAAGGTTAATATTTGAACATTATTTTATTTTATGGTCATAATATAGATATTAATAAAATTGTAAGGAATTCTGTTAAATTATTTAAGTGTAATCAACTATTCTAATACAGAAAATATATTTCAGATTGTGATCAATAAATTTTCATTAATATTTTTTTTGTTTTTTAACAGTGCTATTGCATTTTACTACTATGGTATATTTTCTAAAATCAGTAAAACAATATAAATTTATAAGCAAATAAATTGATTATAATAAATTATTAAGAACTTAGGATAAATTAGTATGCATTCATTTGAACAGCATTCATATTTTTGATATATGCCAAGTGTTAGATTCAATACCAGATCTAGTGAAAGCAAGTCAGTTTTTACTTTATGGCAGGGAACTCCTAAAAAACAAACTAGAAAAACTTTACGAAGAAGCACTTTCGAATTTTATTGAATTCATCTTCAACTTCCATTACACGAATACATTTAAAAACAATTATACGTTCAGTTACTATGGTAACAATAAACATTGAGTTCAACTTAAAATAAGATATAACATAGAAATTATATATGAACTGTAGCTTATAATATTGAAAATATACAAAAAATAAAAAACTATAGCAATTAACATCCATAAACTTATTTACAAATAATAAGTACAAAATTAATTCAAAACAGTCCTTTCATCTAGCATTATGATCGTTTTATACACGACTTTCAAGCCATACTTATTGCCATCGGATCAATTTTATTGATTGGTTGAATTTGAGAACTCTGATTCATATATATGGTGATTGCCTCCTCAGTTTTGCAGAGGCAATCACCATATATATGAATCATCAATAAAGAACTAACAAACACTATGATGATTGCCATAGTGCTTGTTAATTCTTTATTGTATTAGTTTTGGCAGTGTACAGTTAAGAATTTTCAGTTTTTACTTATAATCAATGGCATACAGGATAAATTTTGATATATTTGATACAATAATTGAAGAAAATAAGCAAGAAAAATTGTTTATTTAAACAAATTAAAGTGGATAATTGATTGATGATAAAATAATTTCTTTGAAAATGTGAAAATTTTTCATCATAAGATGGAAAAGTGATATAGACTTGTGGTTTTCATTAAATTGAAAATTTGTTAACTGAGGGATACCTATATTTGTGGTTTCTAGAGGATAGCAGGATTGTGGATATGTTATAGGAATCATTTGGAGACTTTGTCATCAACAAAAATTAGAACACAACAAATCTGCTTAATCTGACAGGAAATTGTAAACTATTTCAAAATTTGTTAAAACATTATTTTTAAATTAAAAAAATTATTCTATTTTGAGAAAAATATCGAATTTTAAGAAATGGAAACTGTGCACTGCCAGAAATTAATACAAGAATTACACAGAGCACTATGGCAGGTGCTCTGTATAATTCTTATATGGAATTTTTTATCTCTTTACCCTAAAAATTTCAAATGAATAGAGCAAACTATAAGTTTTAGAGAATTTTTTTGAAAAATCATCTGTCCATAATGTAATAAGCTTATTTCCATTAATTTTCAGTGTTAATATACAATCAGTCAGTTTAACTCTTTTAATGACAGTAAATTTCTTGAAAACCAAATTGATGATTTATTTATTACATAAGAATAAAATGATGTAAATTACTCTCTCGTTGATAAGCAAATTTAAAAGTTGTTTTTGTTTAAGGAAAATTATATTTAACAGTAAAAATCCTTCAAAAATTATATATAGTAATAGCTAAAATTATTATATTATTTTGTAAAATATGATGTTTTATGTTAATTTCTATTGTTAGAAACTTTACTTACTTTGATATTTGATTGAAAAATGTTAACATTGCAAAATTACAATTAACATTGCATTAAAACTAAATTCTATTGCAATTACATTGCAATAGAATTTAGTTTTAATGCCATAATTCTTTTATATCTTTTGATTTTTGCCTATACAAAATGAAAAGATAATTAATAAATATAAAATGAGATAAGTTTTTGTATTATTCAAATTGTTCCATACTGATTTATTTCTACAGCTTATCATGTATGAAAATTGATGAAATAATTTTGGTTATCACTATAAATTTTAATATTCTTACTTAATTTATATAAACATTTGTTGATTTAAAAAAATTTTTGTAATAATTATTTTTAAATAGGTTAATGGAACTTTAGTGACGCAGTCTAATCATCAAGAAGTAGTAAAGCTTATCAAATGTAAGAAAGTTATAATATTTATTTATTTTTTTAAATTATAGATTATTTTAACTTATTTTAAATTTATGTAGAAAAATTAAAATCTGAATAGAAGAACTATACTATTTAATAAATAAATATATATATTTAATTAAAAAGTTCCAGAAATTATTATCTTGTCATGTATATTACCTGCCTATAAAGTTTCTTTGATTTGGAATTCATGAATTAAGATTCTATATTTGACTCATGGCTTATTTAGATAATTTTTAACATTAATCAATTATGTAATTGTTATATATATATTCAATGCTTGCTGATATTAACTCTAGGCAACAATAAAGAATATTTTATGCTGCTTTAATAAGTTTTTGGAATGACAAATGATATCTCATCATTGGATTATTTCTAAGAATGCATATAGGAGCTTGATTCTCTGATATAAAAAAAAAGAACAAAACAATTTGTTTATATTTTTATTTAATATAATTTATATCTCATTAAGTTGCTAGAAGTTCTTCCCTCTAATTTATTGCAATTCAGTTTGCTTTAAAATGATATGTAGTCATTTATTAGTGGAATGGAAAACTGATAGATTGAATCTATAAAATTTGATAATTTTGAAAATTGATAAAAAATTGAAAATTTCAATAATTTCCATTCATTATTTGCATATAGATAGCATATCACATGGAACAAAGAACTAGATCAAAAATTATGTAGAAAATAAATGATGGATCATATAATGCAATTATGTTATAATATATAATAATAATTTTAATTCTCAAAAATATCATAACTTGAAGTAAAAAATTCCAAAAATTCCAATTTATTCTGATTGCTGTGTATCTATTGGCAAGACTACAAACAAAGTGATAAGTCATAGAATATGATAGGAGAAACAATATCAATTTAATTGCATAGATGATTGAATGTAAGCAAAAACCACTTCATTCATATATATTGTGTTTTATGAAGCTGTATTTTCTATATAATTGAAGGTATTCAATATGTATGAATATTTTATGAAGATCTATGATAAAAATTCATTCATATAAACTGTAATAATAATTGTGTATGTATATAAACATGTACAGGTGTTCTTGAATTTATGAAGGTAATAAGGTTCTTGAAAAATTTTCATTAGGTGAAAATTCTTAAAATGAAATGGGCAAGAACCTGCATACATTCATCAATATGAGGAAAATAAAAAATGTTTAGAAGCAATTTAAAATTTAGTATAAATATTGTAACTAAATACTTTAAATAAAGTGAAAATTAAATGAAAAAAAATTAATGTAAAATAAACAAATAAATACTATTGAAAATGCATACACAGGATGGAAGAAAAATCTATACTCCTCCAAATAACTTGATAAATGTCATAGATTTCAAAAATCTATTAATGCCAACAAATAGGAAATTATGGGTGAGCTACCTGATGGTGATGTTCAAATGACGTGATTATGCAAATGAGAACAGTTGTAAATCCTCTCTCATAAACTGTAATAGATAGAAAAAATTTCCAATTACAAACTTGTTCAGTTTAAAAAAATTTCGTCAAAATTGGATGAATAGTTTGCCCAAAAATGAAACATTTAGATCTATCATACATCAATTCTTTGAAATGCCCAAGATCAGTTTGCCCACAAATAATAATTGATGAGGTCACAACAACTTTCATTCTTGCATAATAACAGTAAAGAATCTTCACAATCACATCATTATTGTTTGTGCAAAGATTTCTACTGATACTAAAGACTGTGAGGAACTCCATCCAACATCATGCTCAACTGTACTTGGGTGCTGGTGGGATCCTAATCAAGCAAAAACTAATCAAGATATTTGGGTACTTTGATTAGTTTTTGCTTGATTAGGTTCTTTGTTTTAAATTTATTGATTTGGGATATTTTGTATTGATGTTGATTTGTTACTTACATGTCTGAAATAAGTGTCAACCCTTTGTATGTAAAAATGTTTTTGTTTCATTTTTGGTCAAACTATTCATCTAATTTTGATGAAATTTTTTAAAATGTTCAGAATTGAATGCTGAACAAGTTTGTAATTGGAAATTTTTCCGTATCTGTTATGGTTTATGAGATAGGATTGAAACTTCCTCATTTGCATAATCAGATCATTGTGAATGTCACCATCAGATAGCTCACCCATGATTTCTTATTTGTTGGCATTAACATATTTTTGAATCTATGATATTTATCAAGTTATTTGGAGAGGTACAGACTTTTCTTCCACCCAGTTTATTTTAAAAGTACAAAATTGATGCTGATTAAATAATGAAGTAAAATATTTTCTTCAAAATTCTGATTATTTTTCAATAATTAGTTTCTATTAATTGCATGATTCAAATATAGTGCCATCTGTTTATGGAATGGACAATGAAAATAGATAGCACAAAAAATCCAAAAATGAAACACTTAGATTATCATACATCAATTCTTTGAAATGCCCAAGATCAGTTAAATGCACAGTAATTGGTAATAACACTAGGCAGAAATTTCAAAAATTCTGCCAAGTGCTGTGCCATATTTTTGTCTTTTTATGAATGTCTGCAACTATAGAAAATAAATAATTTCACAGGCTGTTATCTTCATTTCATTAGGAAAATATTAATATGTTAGCAATATATTATTAGATGGCAGAAGTTTTCCTAAATCATCTCTTAAAATTGAATTTTAGTTCATAACTTCAAATATAACTTTTTATTATAATTATAATTGAAACTTTATAAATTTTGTATCGTTAATTTTTTTTAAAGAAAGACTTTGCTTTATACTTTGTATAAAGAAAAACTTTGTATAAAGCAAAGTCTTTCTTTAAAAAATTGAATTATTTGTATGATGTAAAAAACTTTATCAAACAGAAAAATGTCAGATTAACTCTACTATCAGATGTTTATGTTATACATGATAATTTTAAGTTTAGTTTCTATTATTATTATTTATAAGCAATCAATTCTGGCTGTATGTGTTTCTTTTATTATGTTTTTCTTTTATTATGTTTTTCATTCATATATTGTATTTAATCATTTATTTGAATGATTTCTCTTTCAATATTTTAATGAAAAATTTATGCATCAACTAACCAAAATTTCTTGTTTTGAATTCTTTGGTATTTAGTACAGGTGAGAAAGACTGTAACAAGGCAAAAACATTTACTGAGTAAACTAATAAGTTTTTAATTAATTATATTTACACTCCTATATTAAATTGTATTTGATAGAAAGCAGAAAAAAAGGCAAACCCTTTTTTGTAATATAGATATTTTTTACTTAAATATTTTTACTATCAACCTAGAATTTTTATTACAATGTTTTAAAATTACATGAATGCATTTCATTTGTAAATTGTTCTAATATTGTTTGCTCACAATTAAAGAGAGTTTGTAGCCAAAAACATTTTTAGTAAATAAAATAAATGTGTTTTCTAAATAAATTATCTTCTACTTATAAGTATTTTTGTTTTTCTATTATTAATTACTAATTTATTATTAAAAACAGTATTAAAGATTGTTTTAAGTTAAAATTTCAATTAAAAGTTTAATTAGAATGCTAATTTAAAACATCTTGAATATAAATTCCTTTTATTGTTACTGAAATAAAAATATTTTTTTGAATAAGTGAAAAAAATATTTTCCACTTTATAAAAAAAAGGAATTTTTATATTAATAACAGTAAAAAATTTTGCTGTTCTTTTAGTATTATTTTATTATTTCTTCAATAATAAAGAAATTTTAGTGTACTTAAAAAGCATTTTATAATTATATTAAAAAAATAGCAACACTTTAAAAATTTATGAAATATTTCAGCTGTTCCATATGTAGCATTAATATTATTGGGAAAACCAAGTCCAGGTAGTAGATTAGCTCCAACTCCTCCACCTTTAAGTCTTACGAGTAATTTGCATAACTATCATGGTCATAATAGATCTCCTTCTGAAAGAATAACTGGTCCTCAGCCTGTTAATGTAAGTATTTTAATAGTTTTCTTTAAAAATAGATTTTGATTAATATATCAATATATATTTAATATGATTAGTAAAATAAATAAAATTATTGAATTATTTGGTAAAGCCAAATAATTTTAATAATGGGTGGAATGCTCCATAGTTGGAAGACTTTGTAGAGTTTTTTAAGCAAGATAAAAGGCAGTATTTGAATTGTTTAAAAACATCTTCAATATAGCCTTCATTAATTATATAAAAATATATTTTGTCAAAATAACTTTATTATTTCCTTTTGTAATGAAAAGAATAAATCGAAAAGAAGAAAAAAAATAAAATTGATATATAATAATGGTATAACGTAATTATATATGAAAATAAAATATAGGTAATTATAGATAATTGAGATCATATCGTGAAGAATCAAACCCAAAATTTTTGTTTATTTCTGTTTATTTCTTACTATATTTATTTATTGATTATTTTATTTAGTTAAGGATAAAGATGCTTACATTCTCAATCAATCTTTCAAAATGGCAATAAGAAACATAACTGTTTCATCCTCAATCATGCATATCATGATGTCATTCAATCTGAATAACATCACTGTCAAACTGAGATCTCATAATAGAGTTAAAGAATTGTCTCTTTTTGATAGAATTATAAACATAAATTTACTGTAATGCTAAATTATTATAATTGCAAAGATGAATAATTTGATTGTCAGTAATATTCTATAAATAGAAAAATAGAAATTATCTGATAGCTCTATGTAAATGAGTTCCAGTGTCTTGACTTTAACAAAGTTTGAGATGGTGTGAATTAAAAATAATGTTAGACTTAGTGATATTGTTGAATTGTCACTCAATCAATTAAATATTTTCTTGTAAACTTGTTTGGAAATTTAGTAGTTTAATTAATTTAACATTTCTTTGCTATTTGGATTATTGTTTCATAACTTTATTGTTGTTTTTTGGCTATTTGTTAAAAATTAAACAACTTAATCTTAACTAACTTATTATGATTTATTATTATTGCAATAAAGATTACATTTTTGTAAGTGTTTTGTGGATTTAATAAATTTTTTTATTATTTAACTTTATTTTTATTGGTATTTATTCCCTTTATATTTTTTAGTGCACTAACTATTTTTTGTCATTTTTATTTTAATACATGTTTGTGATTTTGTTAACAACTGTGAACCTTCTAGTTATTTATTGTCTTTAGTGTTAGAATAGTTATTTCAGAATTTATTTTTCTGATAGAAGATCTGGCCAGGTCAGACTCTGGAAATCTTGGATAATCATAATTCCCATTAGGTTATTTATTTCTAATTTTTGAATTTGCAACTTTGCAAGATTATGTTAGTTTGAATTGGATATCAATGTTAGATTTGTGGAGAGATTTATGTGAAATTTAACTGGTAGTAGGCTGGCTATAAGATAAGGGTAAACTTATTGTATATTTAAAAAGTAAAAAATGATAATATAAAAGAGATAAGTAAAAATAAGTTACATTTGCACTAACTAGATCATTTATGATTTTTTTAATGGTTAGAAGTGAGATACTGATAGATATTTAGGAACAAAAATGTAGAAATGGCAAGTGTATAGAAAGCAAAAGTAAAACTAAACTTATTAGTAATAAATTGGGAATATTTTGGCATGGCATATTAATGCAAAGGATTAGGGGTGATTGGTGGATAAAGTGAAGCAGTTTATATTGTTTTACACCAGCGTTTCTCAACCACTGATCTGGCAGACCGGCACTGGTTCGTGGAGAAATTTGACCGACTAGGTTAGATCTATTTATTGGATAAATACTCAGAATTGTATTGCAATTTGACCTAAGTTAGTTCCACGGTCTGTAAAGAACTTATCTTTATATTTAAATATTATTTTAAGTAAATGATGATAAAAATGTTACAATTAACTTATGCAGTAGTACTTTAA
>WUQG02457455.1:0-12559 GCA_011317285.2 Androctonus mauritanicus
GACGGAAGGGTCAGCCCAGATTGTAGAGGACGAGGATCGACGGGCCGGGTCCGGACCCCATGATAAATATTTTCAAGGGGTGGGACACGAGACTCGAACCCGGGTTCTCCAGAGTGGAAAGCCAAAGTGTTTCCACGTGGACAATCCGGCCGACACAACTGGCTTTTGTTATAATAGAGAGTTTTCGCACAGCTCCGACCGATAAAGTCCACGGTTTGCACATGCGCGAGGTTGTAAATAGTATCGTATCGTATGGATACGTTCCTAAATTCAACGTTTTGCCGAAAGCGCTTGCAACGACAAAAGTCGATGTTTTACCTCGCTTTGGAGCAGTTTGTTGAAACAATGGCATCGAAAGAAATCTATTCTATAGCTTCTTTTAGTACTTAGCGAACTAAATACTATTCCAGTTTTTTATAAGAAAGATAATGACATGATTATTCAGTTATTATCATTACATGAAAATTTTCTAATTTCTTTTACAGCTACAATATTTATTTTACAAATTGATAAATTAACAATAAATATTTTTCATACAAAATAACTTTACAAAAAAAACTTTGCTGCTGAATTATCCTGTTGCTATCTTCTCAAGATAGCATTAAAAGAAAAAATTAAAAATTATAGTTATAGCGTTCATCGCTATACTGATGTATCCTTCAAAGTACATTTTCGTCTTTCAAGAACATCGGTGCCGGAATATTATTGATTTTTTTCTTAAAATGATATACTTAACAAAAATTTAAAATCTGCATATCAGTTAGTATACTACGTTTAAATCACGATAACGTGAAAAATCATATTTTATATATAAAAAATAAATGATTTATTACGTATAGGCCACTTTATATAAAAATTATAAACGTTTCTTTAATTAAAAACTATGCTGGCGCCATTTTAAATAGTCTCCTAGCCACATTCACCGAAAAAACTTCGATGACGCCGATGGATGGATGGATTCGATGAATCGGTTTAAAATTAGGCCTATTTGTATCATAAGAATTGATAAATAACATTTGAATTAAAGATTTAGCATGAAATAATAAATAATTTAATGTTCAAACTACGATAAACTAAAGACAAATCCTAATTTTATAATATTAAACAAAAGTAACTGCATTCCCGAAAATGTTTTCAGTTGAGCAAAAATGGTATAGAGAGCTCCTTCTCTATACTATGTTTGCTCAACTGTTATCATCAACTTCTAGAAGATTTAGATTTTTTCCATCATTATTTTTTAATCTTAATTCTGAACTTATTTTTATCTAATAATTTACAATAAATAAAAAATTCCCATCAGCAACACTGAAAATGATAAACTTTCATCCAGTAGAGGACGCGGAGTAAAACCAACGTGAACCAAACACATGGTTTAAGGATTAATTAGTCGAACTTGTTTGTGATCCTTTTTAAAATATGAACTCGATAGATTTTCAGTAAAAAACATTATTTTATTAAGTTAAATATGACAAAATTTTACATTAGGCGTGTACATAATATATTTAAAAGATGTTTGGACATATATAAATATGAATTTTATTCGACAGGAAGGTTAGATGAATAAATATGTTTCTTAAGAAATATCGATTTTGTCATAAGCTTAATTTCATTTTATGCATTTTTCAGTGAATTAAAAGACTTAGAGAGACCCAGTTTAAAATCAGAATTGAATGAGAAAAATGAAATAAATCCTCATGTAAGCAAGAAAGGTTTTTCTAGGTCTATAGGCCTATATTAATTTTAATTTTTTGGCATTCTCAATTCGTAAATCCGTAAAATCTGAAGGCGCGAAACCCGAGAATGAATCCAGATACTATTTAATTATATTTTCTTACATCTTTTTGAACAAATGTACAGTATTTAATTTTTGTAGTAGATTAATTTTAACCTCTCATAATGCTTTTTTTTTACATAAATTTTTACTTTTTGAAGTATATTATATTATTATTCTACATATTCTATTTGTATAACTGAAGATTGCAGAGATACACTGACGTTCAGCTGTATTGAAATATACAGTATAAAGCACTCTTGCTTTGTTATAGTAAATTGTCTATTAAACACAATGTAAAATAGAACTATGAATTCAATTAAAATATTATCAAATAAGTTAAAAACCTATTATTTTATTGAGTTCAGAATTCACAGATTTTTATTATATAAAGGAATAAGAAATTATATTCTTATATAATATAATCAAAAATAAAATACATTTACCATGCATTATTTTATTAAAATATAATATATTGTTTGTGAAAAATCCTCTTGTTGTTGTTTGTATATATGAATAGTATTATAGAAGCAATATTGTTCCAGAGATTGTTTTTATGGAAGATTTTATGCAGATTCATATATCACTTAGAATAAAATGTATTGGTAAAACAAATGTTCCATTGACACTTGATTTATGAATATTGCATATAGAATTTTTGATATTCCTCCCAAGAGTGTGACATCGAGTTTTAAAACTCGATGTCACCATCACATACTTATTCACTGAGTTATTCAAAAAACTTTATTCATTTTTTCAAAGTAACAAATAGTTAACAAAATACCACCAAAAATACATTTATAATAGATATAATAAAAATGAACTTTATTTAATATAATAGATATGAACTGTAATTTTTCTTACATTCAATGAGGCAGAATCATTAATAATTGTTTATCAATTAATCAATTTAATTTGCATTAATTTCTCTCTCCCTTGATAAGTATTATCCATTATATCTTTATAGGCCGACTCAACAAAAATATTGTCAAGATAAATATAATTAAGCTTGTTTATGAAATTGCAACTGCATTTTTGCACCCTCTCATAATTTTTACCCTCACTTTCTCACCCTAGATCCTGCTTTGCCTTGTTAATTTGATTAATAAATTATATAAACTTAATTTTATATATTTTCTTTAATTCATTTTCAGAATGTACCTAAATTTTTTCAAATTTTATTCTCTTATCAAATAATTTGTTTATATTATATATATTTGTTTATATCAATTGTATTTCCAGTTTAAGCAACTGGGATATAAATAAATATAAATAATAATATTGTTACAACATAACATTAGTATGACATTTGTTTATACTTAAAAAAATTTTTTTTAAGTTTAAATAATTGGGAATGCAGCAGATTTGTATGTTTAGGGATAGCATTCTCAACTTTGCTTTGTTTCCTAAGTAGTCTTTCAATATGCATTGTTCATTATATGGCTCTTAATAAAATCTGAGTTTGACACCCCTGATACACAATAAGAAGTATTATTTTGAAAAATATTATAATTATGTTTTATATATATAGTGAAATTCCATTAATATCAACAAATAAACCATTTAATTTAAAATAATACTAATATTCAATATATCCTAACTCGATAAAGCACAAGACACATCTAAAAAACAAATTATTTTTCACTTGACTGATTTACATAAAAGTTTTTTTCCAAGTAAATTTAGCTGGGGAAAAAAATATGTATTTAACAAATGATAGAATCAATCTACAGGCATTTCTCTAGATAGCTGAGAAAATTTAAGAATTTCATTCTTCAAAAATTTTTCATAATAGTAAATCTGTTTTATATATTTGTATCATTTTCAAACATTTTCTGTTTACTAATTCAAGCAAAACAATGCTGTCTAATTAATACAAATTCATCATTACATTTAAAGCATTATTAGGGAACATTTTAAGATGATGTAAAAGATAAAGATAAATAATTCTTAACATGAATGATTCTAAAAATATTTTAATATTAAAAGCTATTTAAAGTATAACAAGAATTAATTTCATTTTACAAAAGTAAAATGAAATGAAATGAAATGTCTTTTATGAAATGAAATTACTTTTTATTATGAATTAACTATTTTAAGACCAGAATTTTATCTGAAATAGTCTTATGTTAATGAAGAAGTGAACTAATTAAAGATTTAAATTACTCAATATCTATTTCAGTTAAATTGAAAAATTTAATTTTTAAGTAGAATTAAAAAATTTTTAATTTTTAGGAATATCATAAATCAAGACTTAATTCCATCTCCAAGATGAAAGAAACTCAGATATCTCCTTATCCACACAAATTTCATATTTCTATATTGTTATCTGACTTTGTTAAACAGTTTCAGTTTTTAAATTCAGGAGAAATTTTACAGAAAGATGTGCACAGCATAGCAGGAAGGATATATTCAAAAAGAGAATCCAGTAATAAATTGATTTTCTATGACATGATTGGTAATGGCACAAAGATACAAGTTATGGCAAATGCTAGGTGAATAGTTAATGACTTTAAATTTATATTTTTCCTAAGTTCCTTATACATAAGTTCTTAAGTTACATTTACTTTTGTATTAGGTATTTTCCATGCATGAAAGATTTTTTAGAAATCAATAATAATATCAAAAGAGGAGATATAATAGGATGTAAAGGATATCCTGGTGAGTAAAATTGTTTTTATGTATAGATAATGTACCCAAAAGGTCCAACCAGACTTTGAAAAGAATCCAAATTTTGTCAAAAAAACAAACATATAAGTGCATAGGGTAAGGAGTATAATTGAAACAAAAAGCATCATTATAGTCAATTATAGTCCTTGTTTTTCTGAAAATATACAAAAATGTCAGTGATGATGTGATTCTGATTGCCAATTTATCAGTTCTTCTTTTTAACAAACTTTAATTTTAATTCAGCTAAACTTATAATATACTTTAAGTTTTAACAAAAATACTGTAATGAACTCTTAATGCACAAATTTAACAATCAGTTTCACCTGTTATTTTCAGAAAACAAGAACTAACTTGGATAGAAACCATTTGCAACCCTATATTTATATGAACTGTTTTTATTATTTTGCAACTGTTCCAGAAATTAGATATATCCTATATATAATATACAAATAATCTTAGACTTACAATAGTGTTCATTTTTATAAATTTCAAACCCTGCCATTGAAAATTGGAAATTCCCAAACTTTATGGATTTCTCACTATTAATGTTTATTATGATGGTTTATATTATCTTAATAAACATCAAAAATACAAAACTATAGGAATATTAATTATAAGAATAAAGAAACAGTTAAAAGAAGCAAAGTAACAGGAACATGAAAATGCTGATGAGAGGCAGTGATGCAAAAGATTACAACAAAATAACAGTAAAAAGAACAATTCTAATATAAGGTAAATATGAGAGTGATATATAGGGCCACAATTAAAATAGATGATAACAACATATATGAAAAATAAACTATCATAAATAGGCAGCAGTAAATTATAGCAAATGATGTAAAAAGTTTTACATCAAATAAAAACAAGTAAGAATAAAGTAATATAAATACTAAATATAATATAAGACACAAATATCTGATAATAAGGCAAAAAAGACAGAACATTTAAAAACATTGTTGATAAGAGCTTTAAGATTAAAATGCAATAAACATTTGGCAAATAAAAATATTCTATTAAAGTGTGTTTGATTGTAAGAGCACAGGCACAACAATCACAAATAGGCTTGTCGTCATTCATTAGAAGATATGGGAGAGCTGGCTGTGCCCAATATGGATCCTTTTAAGGATGACATCCTCTCTCTGTTTTTATGATGGCTGAATTATCCATTGTAATGACAATTAAAAATTGTATACTTTGTGCTGGGATCTGAAATTTTATTTCAAATTATCAAGTTCTTTGAAAATTAACTGATATTGAATTAATAAGGTTTTACTATAATTTTAATTGACTAACAGTTAAAAATATCTTTTTTAGTCATATATCAAACTTTTTTATCTGTTAATGTCTCTAACATTAACTACTATTCAGTACTTTTCAGTTACTTTTGAACTATTTGATAGATTCTTTTTCAATTCAGAAAAGACATTTTAATCCTGAATCTTTAATCTTTCTAAAATCATTCTAAAATGATGAGCATGTTTGTGAAGTAGTTAATTAATTCTTTAAATTCAGTTCAGTTTCAAACTGCCTATTGTACTAAAATAATACTTACTTATATCTTTAATTTATTCAACAATCTATCACCAAAGCACAAAATAGCAGTATTTTAAAAATAAACACTTTAATAGAAATGTTCAGAGAACGTGTGTAACAGTTGGCTATATGCTGTAAATAGAATATAATCACTATTTATAAATTCTTATGATCCATTGTTCTATACTTGATAATATGTACTCATAATATAATTTTTATACATTTACTAATGTTATATTTATTTTAACATAATGCATCATTTTATATATTAAGTTTGTATTTATTTATTTTGAATTCTATCGAACAATAATGTCGAGTTTTGTTTTAGAATTTACAATGTATTCTATAGATTTGTATGGTGCTGATGTTGGATATATCCAAAAGTACTTGGTCTATTAAAATGTTTATTTTTTAAACTACTGCTATTTTGTGCTTTGATAATTTACTGTCTATTGTTTAATCATTATTAAAGTTGATTAAAAAAATCAATTGCAGTAATTTCATATTTATAAAAAAATATATATATATTCAATATATATTGATTATATATAATACTTTTTTATAAAACTGTTTATATATATATATACATACAATTTATCAAACAAATTAATAATCTGAATCAATCAAAATAACATCATGCAGAGATAATTAGAGATACTCTGAAAATTAATAAATACAAATTTTCGTTAAAATAGTTTCATCTATGATCAATAATTAATTGATGTGGAATTGAGACAATCCCAAAAATGTGAGTTTGGACTTAGCCAAATTTATTTTAAATAAACAAAATTATAGTTGAATTTTTGATTATTAGATGAAGCTATTTTAACTAATATTTATATAAAATTAATTTTTAATTAAGTTTATTTTCAAAAATGATTAGTTTGGCTGTTTTGTATTATTAATTGAGTAAACAATTATTTTTAATGTTTTGTTTCAAACTACTAAAATTTTATAATGCAATATGATTCCTAGTTAAAAGTTAAATTTTTTTTCAGTTTTAAACAAAGATTTGCAAACCAATTTGAATTAGTTAAATGCCTTAATATTAATAATAAAATATAATTTCTAAGCAACCAGTAATTTTTTGTTTAATTTACTATAAAGCTAGGTCTAAAAAAGGAGAATTGAGCATAATACCTATAGAAATAACACTATTGAGTCCTTGCCTTCATATCATACCTACCAGCTACTTCGGATTAAAAGATTTGGTATTAATACTAAAATGGTAATTAATTACATTGTTAGATTCTTAAACTGTCTCATTAATTTTTATCTTTTGTTTACAAAAGGAAACAAGATACAGAAAGAGATATATAGATCTCTTAATAAATGATAATGTTCGACAGATTTTTACTACTAGAGCAAATATTATTCATTATATCAGAAAGTTTCTCAATGAACAAAAGTTTCTGGAAGTAAGTATAGCCTTTATGAAATAAATATGTTAAACATAATTGAAATATTACAGATATTTTTAGGTGGAGACTCCAATTATGAATATGATACCTGGTGGAGCTGCAGCAAAGCCTTTTATTACTCATTACAAAGAATTCGATATGGATCTGTTCTTGAGAATAGCTCCAGAATTATACCATAAAGTGAGAATATTTTTTTGTAAACATATAATGATATTTATATTTATGAACTAAATTTATTCAGTGAAGTTTATTAAATTATTAACATTTTCAGGCAAAAAAGAGATCTTTCATAAAATTCTCATGGGCTCCCTAAGTGTAATAATCTATTTTAGTATGATTAATTGTAATAAAAATAAATTATGCAGTAATGAAAGATAACTTATTAGCCTTAAAGTATTTGCAAGCATTAAGTTTTATTGACACTAAATCATTTCTAAGTTTATAATATATTAATCTGATTAGATGTTAGTAGTAGGAGGAATGGAGAGAATATATGAAATTGGGCGTCAATTCAGGAATGAAGGCTTAAGTCCATGCCATAATCCAGAATTTACAACTTGTGAATTTTATGCAGCTTATTTAGATTACAATGATTTAATGACAATGACTGAAAATTTGCTGTCTGGTTAGTAATTTATTAATTTATATTGTTTACGATGATCATATTTTTAAATATTTTTCTTTTTAGGTATGGTTGAAAGTATAAAAGGCTCACATAAAATTATGTATCATCTGCGAGGTTCAGAAGAGAATATTGAAATAGATTTTACTCCACCATTTAAGAGATTATATGTAATTCCTGAATTAGAAAATATCTTAGGAGTAAAATTACCAGAGCCCCACATGTTGGAAACATCAGGCAATTTAATAATTTACTTGCTTGAAATTACAGGCATATCTTACTTTACAGCACTTTGCTTTTTGGAACTCTGCTAATACGGCACTTCTCAATTATATTCCATGTTTTTATTTTATATCTCAAAATGAAAATTATTTGCAAAATAATACTTAAAATAGTTATATAAAACATAAATTAACAGCCAGGCCTCGACCATCCTAAAAAGCTGAAGATGTGAGACCTAGAATTGAACCTGGATCATCCAAGATAGCATGTGAATACTTTAAAACACAGCCATCTGGCTGAGCTTTTTAGGCCTAGCACTATTGTATACTTAACGAATAATAGATGATAGATAATAGATAATAGATGATAGATAATAGTAAAGATGTTTTTATGCTTTTATATGCATTAGCAAATGAAAATGGCTGCAATTCACTTTATAGCTTTGATCTGGAATGTAACTGCTGCAATAATGAGGTATGCCTGTATAAATATTCTGTTATTGTAAAATAATTTTATTTTTTCAGAAGCTAATGCATATATATCTGAATTATGCCACAAACATAATATATTTTGTCCAGAACCTCGAACAACCAACAAACTTTTGGATAAGGTAGATAATTATATTACTAAAAGGAATCAAATCAGTATGTAAAAATAAATATTGATTATTTTTGCAAATTTAGCTCATTGAAGCTTTCTTAGAGAAAAATATAGTACAACCTACATTCCTTTGTGATCATCCAGAAATTATGAGTCCTTTAGCAAAACCGTAAGTAGGTATTTAAAGCTAATTTTCTAATAATTGGATAAAGTTATTTATAATAAATGATAAAAATTCATAAAAATTACTATGAATTCATGATTCATTATCATTCAAATAGTTGATGTAATAGTTGAATTAATTAATCAGTATATAAAATAAATTATCAATCAATATATAAAGAGATATAATTTTTACAGACATCGATCAGTTACTGGTCTTGTGGAAAGATTTGAGTTATTTATAGCAAATATTGAAATTGTAAATGCATACACAGAATTAAATGATCCAGTTATTCAGAGAGAACGATTTAAACAGCAGGCAAAAGTAAATTTAATTTCTTTAATTTATGCACAAAATTCTTCTACCTTTATTTCTTAAACTTTGAATAAACTTAGTACTTAAGATAGGTTTTCATTAAAAGTGCAAAAAATAGAATGTAAGAAACACAATAAATGAACAATCAGTTCACAAATACAAAAAACAGAAGACATTTTCAATAATATAATTTTGTTCAAATTAAATTTTAAAACTTAATATATAATTTTATGCTTAGCCACAATTGAGATTATAATAATTTATGGATGTAATAACTGTAATATCATTCATATCAAGATGCTGGTGGTCAAAGAAGTCCATCATTTTTTAAAATTATAAGTATTATCTGAATAATCTAAGTATATCATAATATTTCTTACAGATTGTATCAGATAAGATTGACACACAGCTAGTGATGTGATTCATCAATTATTACTTTCAGCTATATAAGCACATCCTACAAGGGTTGCAGTTATTCCTTACTTGTGTCAGGATGATAAAAAAATTATAAGATATTTATTAATAGTTTTTCCATAATTATTAATAAATATCTATTGCTTATATTTCTATTTGTGATGCTAGTCATTAATGTAACTCAAATTTAAAAAAAAAACTAGAAATGTGAACCATGTGATGCATTTTCTTTTCAATGTATATGAAAATGATAATGAGTAGAGCTAGAATCAACAGCGATTGTCCATGTACAGAAATTTATTGAATTTTACAGAACATAAATGAATCAAATGTATGCATTACTGATTTTTGTGCATAGGGATTAAAATTTTCTGTATAAAAAATAATTTTTAGCAGCCAAACAGGATTAAAAGATAGAAAATGTTTCTGTTTTTAATAAACGTGTTCCCGAAAAAATCCTACCTTAAATGCTAAGTTTTTCAAAGTAAATCCAATTTTGTCTAAATACATTCTTTTCCAAATATTTGTATTTATAATCATTTCTTACAGTTGAAAGCTGCAGGCGAGACTGAAGCACAGATAATGGATGAAAATTTTTGTATGGCTTTGGAATATGGTCTACCACCAACAGCTGGTTGGGGAATGGGAATTGATAGACTAACTATGCTTTTTACAGACTGTAAGAATATCAAGGTAAGAATGAATTGCTCACAGATATAGAAAACATAATAAAGAAATTTAAGAAACAAAATTTAAATATAAATAATAATTGAATTTATATTTATAAATTCATGTATTTTTTTTATTCAATTTAGTTTATCATGGATGAAAATAACAAAACACTAATAATGCAAAATGCCTAACATAAATTTAAAAGTAGTTAAAAGCATTTATTAAAGTCACTTATAACATTTTCAGTCAAGTTGTTCTGTCAGTTAAATAAATTACAATTAAAACCATATAAAATTTTTTAGTATAATATTGCTTGAATTAATTGAAAAATGCACTGAAAAAATACTATTTGAATACAACTTAGCATTGTAGATTTGCTAAATTAAGTAAAAACAGTGTGTTTAGATGAAAATATTTGAATTTTAATGTAACTTTTTATTTTGTAAAATTTTCATTATGTCGTATTGTATTTGTTACACTAATGACATAATAAGAAAACTTCAGAAAATGATATTATCATTTTCCTAGAGATGATAAATATCAAGATAAATGGATTTTGTTTGTATTTACATGTTGTTGCACTAGAAGTACATATGTACAAAAGTATTGGGAACACTAATCAAACAAATCACATAATGTGAGCTGCTGTGTATTTTATCAAGAAATCATGAAAATACAAAAATAGGGGAGAAAAACAAAATTCCACTTAAAATTTTCACAATTACTACACTTTTCTAGAGTATTTATCTGTCTGAAGATTGTAAAATCTACTTAATACAGTATATATATATTAATACTATATATTTATATAATTTTATTCATTTAAATTATATGGATTTGTAAAATTTAAATTTTTCTAAATTTTCTTTTAGGAAGTAATATGTTTTCCAATCATTAAACCAGAAAAATCATAAAAGAAAAAAGAGGATTTAATGCTTTTATTGGAATCTGATAAATGATATTTAACAGAAATAGAAATACCAAAATAGAATTTTGTACATTATATGATGTATTGTCATTAAAACATTTGATGCTTGATATTTATAAGGAATATTAAATAGCCTGGATTTTATTTGTAATTTATCAAATTCATCATTTATTTTTGATTAAAACATGATAGATATAAAGTCAAAATTAGAAGAATTTAATATGAATTGTGCATTCATGTTTAAAATCTATTTTTTTTATTAAGTTTCATTCAAAAGGAAGCCTTTGTTTAACTATTAATTTTGCTAAAAAATATCAATTAAATGTTTATAAATAAATTATTTTAATTATGATGTTATATTTATTTTAAAGTATTTTTATGAAATAGACTTCAGTAATTAACTTTTGATTTGATATTATCAAATTGATTATTTGACAATATATATTATTCTATTTTCAGTCATACATTTTTGATTTTAAATCATCAGAATATTATAGTAATTATTTATATATTTTATTTTTTGTATTATATGATATTTATAAGTATTATAAATATTAAAATATCATCATACGGCCATGTAGACGCGAATTTAGAACGCCCGAACGATTTCTGACGTCATCGCCTTCGCCAGCTATGTTTAGCGAGAAAATTTTTAAGTTCTCGCTCTCGTAGTTTCTGGCCATATATGATTATACAGAAGCAAATTTTTCTCACAAACAATACGGCTGCCATTTCTCGTCGTCGTGTATTGATGCAGAAGAAAAAAATATTAAGTCTTTTGCCCGAATGTGAAAATAGGCCCGTTAGAAGATTCGGAATCTATCCTATTTGGAAAGAGAGAAAGAATTAACTTTTCTTTTAATTTTTTTTTTATCCGCAGAGCATGTGGATGTAGCCATCTTGTTTATCCAGCAATAAACATGGACTATGCGTATGTGCAGCGCCGAGAGAGATTTGACAGACCGATAAAATCAAGCAACGTCAGATACGAGCGAGAAACGTATTTTCGCTCTCGCGTACGATGTTTCGAGTTTCTCGCGTCTGCATGATCGTACCTGCGCGAGCGTGACGACGTCAGAAATCGCTCGCGCGCTCTAATTTCGCGTCTGCATAGCCGTAGCCTAATTGATAAATTTGCTAAAGCGAGAAAAGTTCCGATTTAATTTGTTTTTAATATTCCGTAAAAAATTGTTATTGATATTATTATATTCCAATATATTTTTAGTAT
>WUQG02457466.1:0-12559 GCA_011317285.2 Androctonus mauritanicus
ACTCAAATGTAGGCCCCTCTTGATCTTGAGGCCCTAGGCTGGAGCCTATTTAGCCTATAGGAAAATCCGGCCCTGGTCATGATATTAATAAATCATTATAACTACAGATTATTTAAATTTTATTCGGAAATATTTTAAATATGTAACATTTTTCTCATTAATTAATTTTATTATAGGCATAATAAATTTTTTTATAGTTTTATAAAAAAAAAAAAAATTAATTAAAATCCAGGAGTCGCTGTGATAAGTTAAACGCAGAACGTAAGTTACTTATGTTGAAACTTGTAATTTTTACTTCTTAAAGTATATTTATTGCTATTTCTTAATTATTCTATATCTTATAAGTGAGAATAATCTCAAAATTAATATTTATTTTAAATAATTTATTTAATGTGATGCCACATATGTTAAATATGTTGAGTCATGCTTCGATACAGATTTCTATACTCAAGGTTTCAGGTTATTTCGTATTAGTTATTGCGTTTAATATTGAATCTTCTTTAATATTAATCTCATATTACATGCACTTAATGCCATTTAATTTGATGATACATCATTTTTTCATTTTAGAAGTTTTAGCTTTACAGAAGTAAAGCTTTAATAGCTGATTTTTTTTCTTGCAATCTTATTTTCCTATATAAATAACTACAGTTGCTTTTTGACCAAAATTTTGTCCATTCAAGAGGTTTCATTATTTTAATTGATTGTTTAATGTATTCCATATTGTATTATTTAGGTTGTATATTGAAAAATGGAAAACATACT
Organism: Androctonus mauritanicus; assembly: GCA_011317285.2. NCBI lineage: Eukaryota > Metazoa > Arthropoda > Arachnida > Scorpiones > Buthidae > Androctonus > Androctonus mauritanicus. Next base: position 766 of record WUQG02457466.1, read on the forward strand.
ATTTATAATAAAATTAAATCCATATCATTAATAATTGAAGTAGAATCTATATTATATTGATGATTCTTAACAGTTCGTTAACTTATAAAATTAAACTCAATTCAAACCACAGTAGAAATGTTTACAAGCATTCTTGAAGAAAACAAGTAGTCAATATAAAAATAAAAGGAAATAAACATTAAAAATTTTGAAATATACAGTGCATAATACAAGTATTATGATTTTTTTTTCACTTTGGGTATTGCTTTACCCAAATATATTGAATATTTAAAACAATTTGAAATTATATTAAAAAAATATAAAGTGAAAGGAAGCAGAATAATATACATGTTATAAGTAATGGCTACAAACTAATGAATTAAAGTTATATGAATTTCTTGCTTTTGAGTGGCTTCATTGGCTTACTGGCCAATAAATCAATTTTTATTATTTGGCCATTGCATGATAAATTTTGAGTCATTTCATTCCAAAATTCTCTTCAAAGAGAATCATCAGATGGTTTTGACATATTGAAATGGATTACCTTAATTAAACAATGTAAAATCCCTTTAGATCAATACTCTCTCATTAATTGTTTGAAGAGTTAGTTTAGATATCTTTGACTGGTTGGGAAGCCACATTTAGAATTAGGTCCTAGAGGAATTAGCCTGAAGTTGTTATACTAACTACTTACATTTTAATATCCTTAAAATGATATGTCCCAATTCATGTTCAAAATTATAAAACCATTTAAACATGATAGAATTTTTCAATATAAAACTTTCATCAAATTTATAAAACTACTCTGTTTTACTGAATTTCAATGCAATTTATGTGAAAATTTCATTGACATATTTTATTATGGTTAAATTTCATTTTTTAAATGGAAATCCTAGTTTTAACAACTAATTAATTCAGTTTCCCATAATTAGATTTAAATCCTAATTATGAGAAATTTATTTTTTAAGTGTTCTTACTTTTGAGTCCACTCCAATGAATTAATTCATAAAATCAAGAACTCTCTGTATGCTTAAATTGTAATGCAAAAACTTCAAAATTTCCCATTTTTGGGGCATTGTTTCTTGCAGGTTCATACAAATTATAACTGCAGTAAATTATTTTTCACTTTCAGCTGATGAAGCTGGCACTTAAATATTTCAAAAACTAATTTAATTAATAAAAGTAATGTTTATCCAATGATTTTTTATCACCACCAAATCATCTTGTCATTTATTCATACTTTGAGAGTGGAAATTTTATTAGGTTTGATTTTGAATAGGTCATGATAGAATAATGTATTTTTCAGTTTGCATTAATGCAATTGATATCGATAATAATAGAATCTATTAAGCATTTGTTAATATCTGTTTTATAGAATTCCTATTAATTTATTAACTATATCATTAATAAACTTTAAACTCTAATTAAATTGGCTTTAAAATATAAACTAATCAGCTGATTAATTAGTAATTAGCTAATTTATTTATCAGTGAAACTCTAATAGCAAATAAAATACAAGTATGAAATAGGATATTGACTTCCTACTTATCCTGATGATCTCAGTTTTTCAAGCATGCTTTAAAGACAAAACTTTTATAAGAAAATTTAACTAGATTTCAGAATATATCAAAATTATAAATCTGAAAACAATGGCTATTACTCAATATCCATTTTATTGGAAAAGCTGCATAACATATGTGCTGTTTGAGAGAGTTTTATATTTTATCAATTTAATTCTAAATCATGCAGATATTTAATTATAATCTATTTATTTTATTAAAAAGTTATAATTCATTTTTCAATCAATATATTTAATAATTGATATGAAAATAAAACCTGTTTTTATCAAAATAATTTAATTATTTTTAATAATTAGCTATTGTTCTTGATTTAATAAAAAAAAATACAATTGACTTTGTGCTATAGATTTGTTATTGTTTTATAAATATAAATATCTATTATCAAATTAAAATTCTTTTGCATAAATGATAAAATATAAAAAATTGTTTGGCAGTGATAAATTAGTATTACAAATAAATTTTAAAAAATAATTTGTTCTTGTAACTCAAAATCTTTTAACTATATTTATAACAAAAAAATAATTGCAATTGTTTCATAGTAAATGCTTGGAAATTTTCTCATAACAGCAATGTTCCAATATATCATATTATTTTTCTTTCTTAATATCTGTAATAATAAGTATTGATCATGTTATATTCTATAATAATAGATCATTCAACACTACTTTTTCAATTAAACATTTTTTGCTCTACCTTTTTTAGAACATATGTATATTTCACATAATTAAAAATGCAGAATAATGATGATTCTGTACAAAATCATTTTAAAAACAAAAAATTTTAACATAATTCAATCTAACTAGGAATTTTTAATCAAATAATCCTAAACTAGAAAATTTTATCTCTAGTGTATTTTTATCCATAATTATTTATTGATTATTAAATTGCCAATTTAAAATCTGAAACAGTTTACTTTGAATAAAATTTGTAAAAAATTAGTTTAGGATTATTTGAAGAACATTAACATTTATATTCAAAAATTGCTTAGCTAATTAAATGATGTATTACTATTTATAAATGAATCTAAATATACTAAAAATAAATAAAATGTAATAACATGTGTTTTTAGCAATTAAAGTTATATCTATAAACTTTCTGAACATTAAAATAGATAATATGAATGTTTAAGGTTATAAATGAATTACTGTCAATTTCATCAATCCATACTGTTATTATTTAAAAAAACCTTTATTATGCTTTTAGAATGGAGAACATATCATCAGTATTTAGTAATATTTAATATTATAGATACAAGGAATGATAAAAATGTTTATATAATGGCAACCCTGTCAAATGGAAAGATAGTTTTATGATATGGTAACTTGATTATTGAACTTCCATTTCATTGTATCATAAAGATGAGCTTTTGGATTTCTGTTTTACAACACTTTTAGTAAAATCATTAATATTTATTTGTAAAAATCTCTGTTTTTGAGACATTTTGTTTTAAACTTGGCAAAAATTGCAACTGAAAACAGTTTTTGGTGAGGATGCTATAAAGAAAGTAACTATGTTTAAATGGTTTCAATGATTCACAAGGGAAACATGTCTTTGGAAGACAAAAATAGATTGGGGCAACCATCAACATCCATGAACAATGAATTAGTTAAGAGTTCACAATTTTATTTGGTCCAACTATCATCTTATGATCAGGGAGATTTCTGATGAAATTGGTATGTCTTATGGTTTAGTCTAATCAATTTTCGCTGATGTTCTTGGTGTGATGTGGGTCAGTGCAGAGTTTGTTCCTTGTGTGCTGACTGAAGAGAAAAAGAAACCAAATGGCAGTTTCTCAATTGTTTGAGAAAGTTAGCAATGATCCAAATGTTTTGGCTAAGATCATTACAGGAGATGAAACCTGAGTGTATAGATGACCAAAGTGCAATCATCATTATGGCATACAGAAGGGTCTCCAAGATCAAAGATGGTTTGAATGTCCAAATCACATTTCAAAGTCATGATGACTCCTTTTTTTTTTTTTACATTGAAGGCATGGTGCACTATGAATTTGTTCTTGCACAAACAACCATAAATGCTCTTTATTATTATTATTATTATTATGAATAGGTTTTAAAGTGTTATGATTTGTGATGCTAGCTGAAGTGTGTCTATACCTAAGAGCAATATTTTGAAAATGACTAGAACTGTTTTGATTATTCCTTGTATTTTATTTTGTTTCTTTGAATTTTAAGTGATTCAGTTGCAAAAACTATCATATGTTGTCAAATAAGCCTGCCTTGAAAATCCTGTCTTGCATAAAGCCTTTTTGTTTTTATACTGTCTGTGACAATATAATATGGACTGATGATCTGTTCCCATTATAAGGTTGCAGATGCTATATCAGATGCATCTCTATATAATGTACATTTCTAAATTTTGTGTATTATAGTGTAGTTTTAGTACAGTATAGTTATATTTAATTATTTATTTTGCAACAAAATTGAAGATGGATTGGTATCCCAAAAGAACTTTTTAAATCGCATATTCCATCCTATAAGCTTTATTTGTATCTGTGCAGAAAAGTGTGATTCTATTGTGTGTTAAATGCTGAATTTTGAACTTTACAGGCCTAGGTGATATTCAGTAGATATATTCAGTATGATAATTATTAGTTGCCTCTTCTTTTTTAAGTATAATGTGTATGTATATATATCACATATATTTATATACAATGTATAATGTTTTTTAATTATGATTATAATTATTAAAAATTCATATAATGTTTCCAGATAAGTTATCTTACATAGATCATGAAATTCCTATATATTATAATAATATATTTATTGTATGTGTATGTGAATTATTATTGTTTGATAATTTAAACATCAATTTATACACATTTCATTTCTTATATTTATTTATCTGTCAGTATTGATAATTTCTCTCCTCTCTATCACACTGACTTTGCTATTTCCAAAATAATCCTCTAAATAGAGCTCTTCATTCAGCAGTCATTGATAGTGATCAAAGAATTTGATTTACTATTTATTTTTATTTCATGATTATTAATAATTCATTAGAAACCCACCTCATGATTAAAGATTATAGATAAATTAAATTGCTTTAAAGAACCAATAAAACAAGCCATAAAATATTTATTAAAGCACTTTTAGACTTTATCTTCAGGGCATAAATGCTTTACAAAAGAATATTAAAATAATTATTAAATATGTATTTGAACATATTAGTATATCACAATAAAAATATAAGTTTGAATCTATGAATGCATGTCATCTTTCAATAATGTTTTCCTCAATTTTCATATTTTACTTAAATCCTGTTATCTGAAGATTCAAAATGATAAGATTAATTAATTATCTTTATTTGACTATATAAATTTTAAATATTTTTTTTTTAATCATTTACAGATTGAAAATTAAAAATGACAGAACGTGATATAACTAAAAATCCATTTGCTGCGTTATTTCCATCTCCTGAAGATGCTAAAAATTTTAAGAATCTTCAGTCTCATATAGAATTATCTGCATGCAGTACAAAAGAATTAGGAGGAAATAAAACTCTTGACAATGAAGATAATGTTCAGAAATCAAATATTTTTAAAAATAATAACTTAGTGAAATCAATTGATAAAATTCAATTTAATTCAGTTTGTGAAGATGTATTTAGGATTACTTTAAATAAAGGTAATATTTAAACTTTCTTTCATTATAAATTTTTTATATTTACTTGTACTATGAAATAATAATAATTTCATTTATTAAAAATGTTTATTATTTAAATATTTTTTAAAATTAGATTCACTAACAAGACCAAACAGTTGTTTGTATCTGTATGAAATTTTTTCTTCTCAGCAAATTGAACTTTTTGATTCAGAAAATTTAGAACAAGTAAGTTATTAGATATAATTTTTATTAGCTATGATTATGTAACAGTTTTCAGTAAATTAAAGTTTAATTATAATAGAACTTCTAGAAGTTCTAAGTTTAATTATAATAAATTTATCCAATGTTGAAATAGAATAATTGTTTAGATATATTCTTGGAAGACCAAGAAAATAAGATCTTCCTAACATTTTCTAAAATATTCAGCTACCAAAGATCAATATGGATTCAATTAAAAGCAAGAATTATTTGTAATACAGTTTATGACTATATTTGCAATTACTTTTCTTTTTTAATCTATTTCCAACTTTTTCTTAGCCTACAATTGGAAACAGTGAAAATTTAAATTGTTGACATAATAATCATTTAGATTAAAATTTGATATTTAAATTTACAATTTTATACATAATTACTCATTATGTATTATGTTTCAATTATAGATATAGCAAGATATTTAAACTTTATTAACACATTGATGCCTGTGTATTGAAATGTCTTGATTTTGACTGCACACTTGATATGAATGTGTCAAGATGTTTCAACATTATATTGACTAATTTTTTTATAAATAATTTATTGTATTATTTATATTCAAAAATATTTTCATTTTAGCAGTACTGTATTTGGAAAAAAGTTTTCTATTTCAAAAATATGCCCATTTGGAATGGATCTGCTTTTTCTCTTGTATTCTCTCTAATTTATGCATTGATTTTTGTTAAATATTATTTTATTTGTAGACTTTTATGAGTTTTTATTTTTGTCTGAAATAATTATCCACTTGATGATGATCAAAATATGTCTCTATTATTTCCAAAATGAATTTAACCTCTGACCTTCAAATATGTCATAATATAAATATTATCATGTTAACTTTTATGTTTTGCATATCAATGCTTTATCATCTCATTTGTTCATTCTGTCAAATGAAAATTATTATTTTCTTATATATTTAGGAAATAAAAAGATTGTATTTCTAGTAAATATGAAAAAACAAAGAATATTTTTTTCCATTTATAATTCAGAAACAAACTGAATTAAATGAACTGTTATAAAAATATAATTTCATTTAAAAGAAAAACAAAATATGTTGATTTCTTTACTAAACTCTGCTAGAAATGATTTTGTAGTATCTGAAATAAATATATGGAAATTTCAAGTTCAAATATGTGAAAATTTTACAAAAAAATCATCAAAGAATAATACAGTTCCAAATAATCAAGAAAATTATAAATTTATTAATACTATTTCCTATTTGTTCAATATCTGCAAATATATATTTAGCTAATGGGCAAAATCGCATTTCTCGTCTGTTCCAATTGCTAATATATATTTTAGCTACTTTGATACAATTATGATAAGAATACTTTTATCATATTTGATATTTTCCATCTGTTTTATATCAACATATTCCCCATACAATTTTCTTAGCTCCATTTTTTACCATAAATTATGTTCTCCTGCTTAATTTCTAATCTCCATCTTTTAAGAATAACAAAACCAAAATAAGGAAAATTTCCAAAACTACTATTACAATTTTTGATGAAATAATGGGAATTTGAATTCATATTAACAACTCTTATAATAATTCTAATATATTAAATTTCAGAATATCTTTAAAAAATTAATACATTTTTTTACACTATAATTCATTAATTTTCAACGAATTTTACAATTTTTTAAATTTTTCATGTAATTAAAAAAATTAAAAAATGCTCTTTTTAAATCAAATTCCCTGATCTCCCAATGGAAATTTTTAAAATATCCAGAATGAAAATGTTAATTATATTAGTGCACTTATCAATTGAATATTTTGAACTATTTATATATCTTTGTTTTCAATTATTTCCAATTACTAGTCATATCATAAAGAAAGTATCATTTTATTAAATTTTAATTACAGTATCGTATATATAATTAAAAAACAATAATAAACACATTTTACAGAAAGAAAAATAGTTTGAGTATAAAATTTTAGGCATTCTGAATTGATATATCAATTGTTAGGATTTGTTATTTGATATAATAGTTATAGTTTCTATTAGACAAATTTAATTTATCTAAATGTCAATTAAATATTTTATTATCTAATATATTATTATAAACTGTTTTATTATATTTTAAAGAACATTATTTTGTTCTTAATACTATCTATTAACACTTTCATGATAAGTATTCAAATCTGAATCTGTCATTCTGTTGATGGGGAAAAATGTTTTTAGTAGCTTATTTATTTAAAAACATATTCGTATACATTTATTATATATTCTGCAAGTCTGTAAAAAATAATAATACATAATTTAAATATTATACTTGTATTTTATATAAAACTATATATATAAATTATACCATTAAGACATTTGGAATTTATCCATTTCACTGAAAAAAAAAAGATTTTTGAGACATCCTGTATATACAGTATGTTCTTAAAAGATTTGGTCAAATTTAAATCACAGATGCCATTCATCGAAATAAAGCAAAAAGTTCATATAAACACAGGTGCAGAAAATATCTTTTTCAAGAAAATTCTTTTTCAAGATAACATATCGTATAAAAGCATACAATTTAATAGACCTATTACTTTCATGGTGGCTGTAGTAAATTGTGGTTTCCAAGTAATTGTAACAAAATGAACTATACATTAATCATAACACTTTTAAGCTACTGGGACAGTCTATGAATGATTGGAAATAATCAATGATTTTGTCTCTTTTGTGGATATTATATTTATAACCTATGCTTTCAAACCTTGTATTATCTTGAAAAAGAAAAATTTCTGGATCAGTTTATTTAGACTTTTTGCTTTGTTTTGATAAGTGGCATCTGTAATTTAAATTTGGATAGAGCTTTTAAGAGCACTCAGTATAATGATGAAAAATAGATGTAATAATGATAAAGATGCAAGAAAATATAAGTTGGAAGGAATATTTGTAGGATAATGAGAACAAGATGGAAAGTGGTGTATGTTTGGAGAGAATATAGGGAAAAATGTAAAAACTGAACCATAAATAGATAAAATTATATATATTGTCTTGTGAACTAGGGATTAGTATTTTTTGAATCAGTAAAACAAAAATAATAATCAAATCTGAGAACTGACAAAATAGGATAATTAAAAGTGATATATAAGAATTTGATATAGATTGCTTTGTGTGATGTTGAATTTGATTATTTGGCTTTTCTCCAATGGAAATACAATCACTCCCTGAAATTACTTAAATTTTACATAAAAAATTTGCCATAATTTTTTTAAAATATAGCATAGCTACTGTATTTGCAAGTTACAAGTCAAACATTTTGGTTTACAACATTTCATATGTAAACTGAAATGCTTGACTTTAATTTGCAAATACAGTAGCTATGCTATATATTTTAAAAAAATGTTATATAATTTATTTATGTTTTGTGTGTTGTTTTTAAGTCACACTTTATGTAAGTTGGAAAAATTTTTTACTAAAAATTCTGGGTTAAAAACTTCTAAAGCTAAGTGATTACAATGATTGCATCTATACAACATTATGGTGCCATATTGTTCCAACTGAAAATGAGATAATGCTGCATAGAATGATATTATAATAGTAATATGCTATTATAATATCATTCCATGTAGCATTATCTTATTTTCAATTGGAGCAATATGGTATTGTAACATTGTATAGGTGTAATCATTGTAGTCACTTAGTTCTAGAAGTTTTTAACACAGAATTTTTAGTAAAAAATTTTTCTGGCTTATATAAAGTGTGACTTGCATAAAGTTATGAAAAACATAACCCTTATATAAATTGAGGAATGTCTGTATAGTTGTTGATTATGATTTTTTGAGCTAGCCAGATGAGAAAGGCAAGGACATTATTGATGTGCTGAGTACCCACAATACAATTTTTGCATCAACAAGGAAAATCTTATTAGCATAAATATATTTGTTCCTTGAGACAAGTTAGCAACATCAAACTAATTGCTAGTGAACTGATAAATATGTTATTAGTTTTCCATTTCATATAGTTTGGGAAGTACTGCTATGTTAATATCTTCTTTCTGTAATAACATAGTTTTTATAAAAAATTATTTAATTGATTAAAATTATTTCAATATAAAATTTATGATCCTGTTTGCATACAGTATTATTCACAGAGATCACTAACTTAATAGCAGTTTCAGTTTTAACAATCAAGTAGCAGCAGATTTTTTACTTGACAATTTTTCAAATTATTATGGTTTTTTTAAAATACCTTGATGTTCTGGTAAATATTCTTACTAAATTTAAGTTTTGGCCACCAAGTGTTTATATAAATGATAGAATAGAGATAATTTAATTATGATTGTCCTATGAAACATGTAATTAAGTAAAATATGTAGTAGTGATCAAAAATATAAATTTTTGAAACTTTTATTTATTTTTTTAAGATACTGTTTGAACGTCTAATGATTGATGATCCATGCAAATTTCTCATTACAAAACAAGAATCATTAGAGGATGATCATGCAAAAGAGAAAGCTGTTGAAAAGCGTATCATTTATTATCTTTATGACTGTTATTATAGATTAAAAACGCAACATAAAAATTTAAATGTAAGTATTATTTTGAAATTCAATAATTATTTATGAATTATAGTCTAAATTTCCAAATATAAGTACAGGTAGTCCTCAACTTATGATAGTGATGTAATCAGTAAATTCTGTGATTGATCAATATAATTCATATGTATTCATGTCTGTGAACATTGATATGTGGAAAGCATTCTTTTTGTGTTTTGGTTCTGATGTTTTTATGTTAAGATTATTATGGTAAAGTGGAATGTAATAATAAATATTGATAGTTGGCAATCTGTAAATTTTAGACATTTTGTTTTGACCCCTCCAACTTATGACCTCAGGTTCTAATCAAATACATCATAAGTCAAGGACTACTTGTATATAGTGTTTTCTATATATTTCTCTTTTAATCTATAAAAATATACTATACATTATGAAAACCTTAAAACTAACATTAATTGTTGATTGAATGCTATCCATTAACTTAATAAAAGGAATAGGAAATGAATTGACAAGAAATATATTTTACTCACTAACATTGTTAAATATACATTTTCTTAGTAAGTCCTCATTAGTTTAACTTAAATATATAAATAATGACTGAATAAATCAAGGAGACCATGTTGACTTAGGATAGATTATAAATGAAATATGAAGTCTTGAACTGCTGTTTTTATTTACATTTAGAATACTTTGCAAAAATAATGAAATCACTTGAAGCCAAATGACATTATTAGAAAATTATGAAGAAAATAGAGAAATATGCAGTACTGTAATGAAAATAAATTTTTCCCTGAGATCTTGATATATAAGGAAATATTCCTGATGTCAAAATACCCATGTTCAGATTCTATATTCTGATATTGTTAGATTAAATAAGCAAATAGTACAGTATTTCTTAAAATTTATTAAACTAGCAATGATTAAATGAAATATCACACATATACAGTGCAATGCAGGCTCTCACCTTGTATTTTTATTTAAAATTTAATATTATTTTATTATACAGGGTGTCCCACATAAAACCGGTAAGCCTCACGTACCGGCTAATCGTCTCTAGTCAAATTGCTTGTGAAGTGGAAACACTGTCTTGAAAGTTGGTTACACTTCATTTTATCGGAAAGGGCATGAAGCGTACCGGTTTTATGTGGGACACCCTGTATAAATTTTTCAAATAACTAAAAGCTTTATTTTCTGTCAAGTATTTTCTTTATAACAGAAATCGTTTTTCTCTAATGTATATTGATTTATAATAAATTTTTATGTAATTTGATACTGCCTTATCACACAAAGTATTGTATTTCAGAAATCATAAATCTTTCTCCAAAGTCAAAACAAACATGATTTCTGTTTCATTTGTAAACAGACAGATGGATGTTATGACTGTGAGTGAACCAAGATCATTTGGAAGTGGGAATGGCATGCAAATCAGGGCAATAAAACATGAGTGTTGAAATGTAAAATATTATTCATCATTTTTGACAGCTTCTAAATCACATATTATATCAAATTTTACTTCGTATTTTAATTTGGTCACATTCTATTATGTTTATTTTATAACAATTTCCAATCAGAATTAAATTTTTATTTTTTTTTATAGACATATTTTAATAGGATATATACTATGCAAATTATAGGATAGTTCAGAAAATTTTATTTCATTTTTTCATGAAAATGAATGACAATTTTTTATAGCATATAAATATTTTATTCAATTATATATTGACCATTTTGATCTAACATACTTTGCCATCTTTCTGGTAGTAGCATGATTCCATGCCATATAACTTTTGATCTTTGCTTGCAAAAAACTGAACCAAGTGATTTTTGACATCCTCATTTGAACTAAATGTTTTGCTGTTT
>WUQG02457477.1:0-12559 GCA_011317285.2 Androctonus mauritanicus
TAATTTAAAAACTTACGTAAAAATTTACGTACATTGCGTAAAACAGTAGCCATTTACGCAGGCAGTTCTACGGTTAATGAATATTTCTTAATATCAATTATATTATATTAATTGTTGTATTAACACAAATAGAAAAAAAACACACTATTTTATCATAATCTATAAAAAACCATATCTAATTAAATTTCTATTCAAGATGATTAATGCCATAGTGGAAAAACAAAGAAGAAATATTACCTCTGCTAATTAATTTGACTTTGAAATATTTAAAAGTACCAATTTCATCAACTGAAAGTCAGAATCATGCAAATAAACAGCAATAAAGCAACTACTAGAAAAGAATGCACTGAAAAGAAGGTCTTTAGCATAATAATTTGCATAAGCTTGTAAGAAAAATTATTTTCTGAAAATGGAGAAATTAGTTTCTGCAATACAATTTAAAAGTATTAAATTTTTGATTACTCATTATAAAATTAACTTCAATTTGATTTATCATCTTGTAATAAAAAGGCCCAATTATTAATTGGGCCTTATTAATATTGTTAATTATATAGTTTAAAACTAAATCCAGATTTAAAGTTTATATTAAAAGTGCCTACTTATTTATATTTTCTAATTTGCTTTAAAATGTAGTTTTAAGTTAATTTATTTTAACAGTTGTATTTTTTATTTTATTAAAATAAAATTAGCTTAAAAGCCATAATGGTAACCAAACAGAGGAAATGTTACTTTAACTTTCAGATAAAGGTATTATTCTTTTTAGGATGAAAGTTCTGATATATTGAAATGGAGTAATCATCTGAAAATTCTTTGCAGAAATGAAATAGCTCAAATTTATCAAGAAAAAGCTGATTATCTGGCCAATTAATCAGTTTTTATTAGCCAATTATTGATTAATAGGCCAATGAGTCAATAAATTAAATTATCTATTGATTAATTGGTGCATCCTTAAAAAATAACTTCTGTATCTTTGGAATATTCATTTTTATTCTTTTTGTCTTAGCAGTTTCATAATTTCAACTATAAAATTTGTTATCTGTAATAATTATACATAAAAAAAAAAAAAATTAAACAGTCATGTAAGTGAAAATCAATAAAAACTGAAATGTATGTTTTAAGAATGTTGGACTTATGGAAATATTTTCATGCTGAAATCGTTATTGAAATGCTATTTTGTTTTCTATTGAACAATGATATTTAGTGAATGAACTTTAATATTTCTTTTCAGAAACATTTCAAATTAGAAATAGAAATTTAAAAGAATACATTGATGTAATATTAAGTGATTTTGTAATATAAGACTTAATTGATAGAAAAACATTTAATAAAATAATTTACTATATATAAGGAAAATCTACATTTTTATTAATTCTTCACGTATTAAAATTTTTTCAATTTGATATTTTTCAGTAATAAAAGGAATAATAAATAAAGCAAAATAAATATGCAATAAATAATTATGTATTTGCTTGTAATTACAAAATTGAAAGCAAATGCAAAAATTGTTTAATTTTGTATTTGCTTGCAATAAACAATTTTATATCATTGTTTATTGCATATTTATTTTGTTTTATTCATTTACATACAAAAGAGCTGATGATGATCAAAGCTATTCAAGCTGAAGACGATCAAAAATAAAATATATTACTATTAAATTATTTCCTCTGAAATTGTTAACTGGTTAGATTATAGAATTATATTCAATTTTTAATATATTATTTATTCAAAACATAATATAGTCGATCATTTCAAATAAATTTAATTACTGTATAACAATATAATTCATATAATTAAATAGTTAATATAGTTAAGCTAATATGCTTTTCGATTTAATAATGGTCATAAATTTGTAATTATAATAATAAAATATGTACTGTAATAATGTAATACTCATAACACGTGGTATACATATTGCGTATTATGAAATATTTCTGTTTAAAATCATTTATAACATTGACACACACAAATATTTTATAGTAATTACACTGATAAATGATTTAACAGTTTTAATTAAATCAACTTACCCAATAACATAACCTAGAATTATACACTGTATTAAACGACTAAGTATTCCTACTGTTTTACTCTTAATATTTACGAATTTAATCGTATTGTATTCGAATATAAGAGGTGTGAACCACTTGCAGTTCATGTTATAAATCAATCTTTGCTCACTCAAGAAAATTAACTAAAAAGAAAGATAAATGTTAGATTTCCAATATATTGTGTTGACAGAATCACGTGCAAATAACGAAATGAACAACACAACTAAAGCGCCTCTAGTGTTTTGAATATGCATCCAATAATAATATATCCAATAAATTTAAAAATATGTTTCTTTATTGTAATACAGTATATCAATATATTTAATTATAATTAAATTTATATGATTATAAATTAATTCAAAAATGAAATAATGAAATGATTATCATCTTCTAATGTAATAAAATTGATTTTCCTAAATAAAAATTAAAAGAAAATATTGCAAGGCGGCATACAAAAGGATAAATGTCATTATTCGAAATTTTGTGATGTAATTATAATACATACGATTTTTCATGGAAGAAGGAATGTATTAACATTCAGAATTCATAATTCAGTCTAACCATGGTTTAATATTATTATAAAACTGTTCATACTTGATTAATTAATTAATTGAAATTAATTATAGCTAGCAAGATGTTTGTAATCGTGTTTTAATTGATAAGCACTTTAATATAGCACAGATTAAATTGTACCTTGAATACACCTGGGATATATACAGATATACCCTGTGTACCCTGGAGTTATGTCACTTTAGGTTCCAGACTAATGCTTTAACTTGAAAGTTCCATAAATCAAAGCACTTTTTTTTTTACTTATCAATGCATATAAACATTGATAAGTAAAAAAAAAATTGGTATGTACGTATTATAACTAAAAAATACTGTACTTTTTTCAAAAATTTACTACTGAAGAACCATAATCCCAAATTAAATATTGAAACTTTGAGGAATGATGGCAATTCAAAATGTACATAAGTGCGAAGGGCGATAAGTCGAGGTACTGAAACTCGGGATATTTCTGTAATAGGAAACCTAAAAAAATGCTTAATGCTGAATGGCGGCTGCTGCTTAATGGCGGCTTAATGCTTTGTGCATTAAGCCGCCATTTTGAAACTTTTAAAAATTTCATAAAGGGAAACAAAGACGTGATTTGCGTAAGGCACAAAGGATTTTTACTACAGCATAACGTCAATACTACTAAATTTTGTGGCATTTTTATAGAAATATGATATCAGTGAAATTTATAAATTACGATATCATTACTGTATTTGCTTTATAGAAATAATTATTCTTGTGAAATGTTATGTTTTAAGATATGGTAGCATAATTAACTTAGAATATAGATTTCTTTAAAGTATTCAGAGGCCTCAAATTTATATTCTTATATTCGAATATTCAAAAACCCCGAATATTAAATATCTGTATTTAGGACTAGCAAGCAATGAATTAACTTATTATCAAATATTTTTATTGAAATCTAAGAAAAGTATTCTGATTATAACACTTTAATAATTAAATATTAGATATATTTTTATTATAAATATTTAAATACACAATATTATAAATCTAGACTACTTATAAATGGACTAGAGTAGTGTTTTCAACATTTATCTTATGGCACAGTTGAACCTATACTTAAACTTCTGCGGCACACTTAAATTATGATGATCAAAAAAAGTTTACTTAAACATATATATTTTTTACTATGTTATATATACGTTTATTATAACAATAATATACTCGTATAAGCAATTTAAAGATATTTTAATTTTGATACACTTATTGTGCTTTGGACTTCTTTCGAAAATAATTTAATTACTGAACTTAAAAATGTACTTAAGATCCTCTCGTGGCACATTGGTTGAAAATCATTGGATTAGACGGTCAGATAATGCCGACTATTCGGAACATCCGAATTATGTACTGTATAAAATACTAAAGTCTAAAAAGCTGCTAAAATTATGAAGCAGTATAGTATAAATAATAGTAATGCATACAGATGATACAAAGACATATTAATTATGTCTTTATATCATAGGAAGATAGTATAGGATTTCCTATCTTTCCAATACTATCTTTTAACAGATAATATAGAAAAGAATTTTCTAGAAGTAATTAATCAATACTCAAGTCTTTAATCAAGTCAATTGGATTTGTGATATTACCGAGATTTTTATATTTTTTCTTCCTCATTTAATCATTAACCATACATTTCAATTAGTTTTAGTAATGAAAAGACTACGGTAAGAGAATAATCAATCAATATAAAACATGAAAGAGCAAAATTTATGAGCAACATCTAAATTTATAAATTTTCAGAAATTTTTTTGATCAAAAATTGAGTCGGTTTTATAATTTTAATAACACTTTCAATACGATGATTTTCTCTGTATTTTAAATTTATGGTATGTCTCTATTTCTATCGATTACAGTGCACGAGTATTGAAGAAAATGCAAAAAAGAAATATTTTAGTTTGGATATATTCATTTAATTAATCGTCTCCTTATATTGGCTCTTATACTTCGTAATTCAAATTTTCTGCCATAAACAAGAAATACAAATTAATTTATTTTAATTAATTTGAGCTAACATCTATTTCATTTGTTCGAATATCAAGAATATAATAAATTATGATTGTTTCAATTAATAGCAAACATAAAGATAAACATTTGAATTTAATAATGGTTAACCAGAAATATAAAATTTTCATTAATGACGTAATAAATGATCACGCGATTACGTAAATAATCAATTGAACAGGGTATAAAATATACAAATAATGATATAATATAAATGCTTTTAATAACATTTTATAAATGAAAAAAAATATTATTTACGATTCTAGCATTATTAGTGGGTATATACTATAGAGATTGCTAATTGTAGATACTTATATCTACTAATTATGAACGTATAATTTTTATTTTTGTTATGAAAAATATGAAAAGACATTCTACACGTGGATGAAATTATATCAGCTGAAGTATTTTTTATAAATATTTTAAAACTGAAATTGCTGCATTTAAATGTTTTTTTGTAATATTTATTTTTGCTTATTTAATTTCGACAATAGAAATTACAGTATTGCACTATATTTTATTAATGAGTCCATTTTTTCGAAAATCTTTCTTCAAATTTTCATGTTATAATTCTTTTTCTGTTTAAACAAAGTACATTAACAGATTTTAACAATGTTTATTATTATTTTTTTCACCAATTTTAAATTTAAAAATTTATGGTTTGAGTTTACTCTGTAATAGTGAAACCATGGAAAAATATTTAATTAAGAATAAAATTATTTATTTATTTTTTTTTAAATAATTTTTTAAAATTTATTATAGTTATTATTTTTAAAAATTGGAAATAAAAAGTTATTTTCAATTTTTATTTATTTATTTTGAATTCGAATAATATAATATTATTTAAATTATTCTATCATAAAATTTAGAAACCAAAAATTAATTATTTATCAAAATAATCATGTTTTATGGATAAATGTGATTTAAATTACAATACTTCCAAATACAAGTTCTCAGTTATAAAATTAATGATAGACTACAATTTCTAATGATTAGATTTACAAATAGAAGTAAGCAGATTACTTGAATTTTAAAATATCATAATATTACACTGAAATTATTTTTTATTTTGAAAATAATGCTAGAACCAAAATTAAAATTCGATGCTAAACAACTTTTTAAAATTCTAACGATGGTAGAAATAATAAAAAAGAAATTAAAAATAAATAAAACAGAAACAGAGAAAAATGGGGAATTTCATCTCTGGAAATATTTCATTTAGGGCCTATGTACAGTGGCGGACCTACAGCTATCGAGGCCCGAGGCGGAAGTCTCTCTGGGGCCTCCTAATTGGAATGATCACCATACAAAATGCCAACACAAATATATAATTAACATTTATTTAATCAAAATTAAATAGTTAAAATGATTCGGAGGTCCCCCTGATCAGAGGGCAGGGGAGATCCGCCCCTCTGGCCCCTTGGTACGCCAATGCCTATGTATATATTTCTATTCAATAAGTTTCAGTATCATAATCGAAATAAAAATTTTGATATTGATATGGTAGAATATCCAATCAAAAATATTTTATATATAAAAAAATTAGATTTACATCCCGCTATTTTAGTTGATATTACTTAACTTTTTTTGATTTGACAACCAAATAGACACAACTAAATTGCAGCTAATAAGTTTATTCTCTCCCCTTTTTCTTCCCTTTTCATTTCTCCTCTTGTCCTATGTGTTCCTTCTGTCCCTTACTTGCGGCAGCTATAGTTGTCCTTCCCCTTTTGCCGTTTGGGCACTTCCCCCGTTTTTGGCTTCCCCTTTTTGGGCTTCTAAATTGACAACTCATGGCTGTCGTTGGTTTCTCCGTTGCAGTGCTTTCTTCCTTCTGCTACTCTGGAGAACCCAGAAAGGTTAAGTTGGGTTCTCACACTCTTTCCTTTCCTGTCTTTCTTTTTCCTCCTTCTGTGTGTATGCCTGGTGTGTGACTGAGTGAGTGATTGTATTTGTCTTCAAATGATCACTTTCCACATGCGCAATAAAGTTGTTTACACAACACAACATACTTTAATTATTATAAGCCCTCCCTTGGGCGTAGTATACATTCTTAATACACACTTCTTGAGCCCCTTTGTAATCTCTCTGAATGGTAAGGGGCTCTTCAGTGCTTTGACTGTCTATTAATAAAAAAAAATAAATAAGTTTATTCTAATTTCTTAGTAGGTGTGCTATGTTTGGATATCATTATTTTTTAGATGAAAACCGTTAGATGAAAAGATATTCTAATAACAATATTTTAACACATCATTAAATACGTTTTTATTTTTAATTCGATTGAATCGAAATTTTTAGGGAATATTAAATGACACAAGAAACAAATACAGTATATATCAGATTTGGGCGAAATCAATCGAGCAATAAAAACTATAGAAGAGTTTACTATGAAAGGCCTTCCTGTTCTCTTCATTTTGAAATTTCTGAAAATGTTTAATCTGAAATTTCCAGTCTTAAATAATATATAAGAAATATTTGCATTCCTGATTTTGTCGAAATCAATTGAACGATATGATATAAAGGCGTTTCTAGAAGGAAAATCATCCTCTTCTAATTAATTAATTAGTCCAATTAGAGAAAATTTTTAGAAACTTTAATTGAATTAGGGTATGCTAATATTTCATTTTTTTTTTTTTTAACAGTGAAACGATACCTGTATTTGTGTTTTCGTAGAAGAATCCTTCATTTTCTTTTTATTTTGACCCTATTGAGCGAAAATTTTCAGAGGACTTTAATTAATTTAAAAAATACGTATATCCTAAATTTAATTGATATTCGATTGAACAATGAGATCAATAGAGGTATCTGCAGGGGATAGTAAAAATCGGCCAAAATTTTCTTTTTTGGCCGATTTTTACTATTTTTAAACTGGTCTGTTTCTTTTATTAAATGGATTTGAAGATTCAAATTGAACGATGTCTTATTAAATACCTTTCTCGAATATAATTATTAGATCAGTAATATTTAACTAAGAACGAAAGTTACAATGAATTGAATTTCGGGCCGAAATGATTCCGCAATAAGAGTCATTCAGTGATTACTATACTGAATTACTGTTGTGTCTCTGATGTTTGCAGTAACAATGGAAGAGTAGGAATAAGTTCTTTACATCTAGGGATAAAAATTTTTACTATAAAAAAAGTTATAAGAACATATATATAATAAGTTTTTCCTTATCAGCAAAATTTTGTTAAAATTTGTATTTCAATACTATTTAAAACATAACTTGTTTAAACCAACAAATAAATATCTAGATAATGAGGAATACCTCCCCATTTCAATTGCTCAAATTTATGGTCGTAGTAAAATTATCTAAAAATAAGCAAAACTTTATTACATACTGAAAAAGTAAACTCAGATTAAAGTTATAATATCAACTATAATGCTTTAAAAATTGCGTAACTGATGAATGGAAAATAATTTACTGATAAATAAGATATAAGATTATATTTTTCAAGATAACTTAGCAATATAAAATTACGCATTACTATTTTAAAAAAATCGTAAATAGGATAAAATTTTGAAATTATAATTCATATAAATTTATACTAAACATGAATAAAAATATTTCTGAATTTTTTTAAGTTAAAAAATTTATAGAATATGTAAGAAAAAATTAAAATAAGATTAAGAAAAATAAATTATATTCATATAAGATTTTTTTAACTTTTATATGAGTATTATCTTTAAAAGTAGAAATGAATTAGAGATTTCATTGAATAAAGTAAAATTATCAAAATCCTATATTATCAAAATTCTTTTCGTTGCAATATCTGTTAACAGTGAAGCAGCCAATGTTATCAGATAGATTAATTATGAAAGAATATTAATACAGTATTTATGAAATTTATTTTTTTTTAAATAAATAGTAATGGTCTTTAGAATCCCTCGAATTTTCTAACTACTACAACTAAAAATGAAAAGTCTCTTAAAAGAATTACAAATATAAGTTTATTTACTTCAAATTTTATTGATTTCTAAAATCATATAACTCTCTCTTAAATAATTACTATAATTGTGGAAATATTAATAATACAAAGGAGAATTTTCGAAGTATGTTTTATGTGCTGAATATATTCTCAGAAGGTATACAATTATTGTAATCGTATGATCCAAAATACTATCATAAAATAATAAATTTAAATAATATTCAGTATTAATATATAATTAATGCTGTGATATTAAAAATCAATGAAAACTTTATACTGTATTTATTTTTCATCAATTTTTTTATGTTAGACAATTAAGTCCAACAATATATATTTTTAGGTCGAAAAAAATATATTAAAATAAACCGATTTTTAAGTGTATAAAATTTGGAAAATTCTGAGATAATAAATTTAACATTTTAAAGAAATTAATTGAATATTTTTCGTAGATATAAAATTAATTTTATATATTCTAAAATTTATCAATTAATTCAAAATAATCTAACATTTATACTGTTAAAAAAATATTTTTATGGAAAATAAGGTAGTTTGATTTCACACTACTAATTTCTATCATTAAATGGATGAATAAGAAGATAAACTTATTTTTATATATTTTTTTCTCATTAAAAATCATTGTTATTTATTTAAAATAGCACTATGAGCTAGACAGTGCTATAATTTTCTAATACCATTGTCTAACTTATTAAAAGATAAATATTGAATGAAATTATCTTCTGATAATATATTAATAGATTAAATCAACTTTTATATAAACTCTTTTTTTTATTTATTAAATTACTATACGAAAATCAATGCACATTCATAAGAGATTAAAAATTTAGATGTACAGTTGATTCTCGTTATTCGCGGCAGTTACGTTCTGTAAATTCTTTGTGAATACTGTGTGAAACCATTGTGTCTATGGGAAATATACAGTTAAATTCCTGTGAGCCTTTCTTCCCAACACTTTCATCCTTGCTTTATGTATATTTTTCTGTTTAAGACACCTTATTTAATGTGTATTACAGTACTTATAAATAATTATTACAGTACTTACAAATGATTACAGTATATGCAGTGTATAGTACAATGGTATCTCACAATTCGACACTAATCCGTCGCCGAACTATTGTGGAATTGCGGGACAATATTTCCCATATAAGACTATAGAAAATAGATTATTTCGTTGTCCGATTCCCGAGAGAGATAAACTATATTATTTTCTTTACTATACGTATTTTACTGTTGTTTAACATATTAAATTACAAAATGCACTATTTTATACACAGTACACACAATTTATTAATCCTTGAATGTTAGAATGAAGATTTCCAGCACCCTACCACTCATAATCTCTCTCTTTTGCAAAACGTTGCCATAATTGTCCTAGGAACGCCAAACACTTGAGTTACATCTTAATTTGTTCTATCTTTTTGCATTTTATCTACAATTTTTTCTTTATGCTCAATCAACTGTTCTTCTTCTTTCCGGAATTATTCCTCTGATCAGTTCTCTTTGAACCCACCCTTACATTTCATTCAAAAGAAAATAATAATAACTACGGATGCACAACTTTTTTATTTTCTGAAAAATGCAGAATTGAAAATTATCACAAACAACACGGGCAAACACCAAAGCAGTCCAATAAGAACTGATATATAGCAAATCACATCACACAATTCCATGAATGCACATGCGACAGCCCGAGAAATTCAAATGTCGAAGTGCGAGGTACCACTGTACTATATACAATATTATAATTACAGTAATCTTTATTTAATTTTTTAAAACACTAACTATGCAATATATATTAAATCTTATTTTTGATGGTAGTTGTTTGATATGGCAGCTGACACATTGTCTTCCTGAACTGCGTTGGAAAACTGCGTCAACTTTGTCTGCGTCGCTTTTTGCTTCAGATCTTCTAAAATCTCGACGTCAAGAATTAATGCTCAGGATGTTAGGCGCTTAAATTTGAAGTTGCGTTCAAGCATTCTTCTGTGAACCTTGAGGACAATATGAACAGATTTTTGGCCTGTGGCCTGTGGAGTGATAGGCTTTTCTGGCAGAACGACACAGAAACTAACAAACTCCCTCTCCTAATAATCCTAATAAAATAATAGTCGTTTGGTAACAAACAACTTCCTTTATTAAAGAGAGAGGATTTGCATTGGTAACAGTATTTTTGCTGCTCAGCGGGAGTCCGTGAATAACCACGAAAGCTGCGCGAAAATCGATTTTGTGGTTACAAATAAATTTTCGCGAATAGTCGAATACGTGAATACAAATCCGCGAATAACGAGAATCGACTGTATATCCCATTTATTTCGTTAAATTCATTTTTTTTAATTCAAAATTTTATCATTTATATTTTACATTATAATGTTCTAAAGTTATAATCACTTACAACTTTTGATTAATAATATAATTTATAATTTTTATAATTTTTTTATAATTTCTCCTTTTGGGTACAAACCCAAAAGGAGAAGTTATAAAAAATTATAAAGTTATAAGTAATTATAACTTTAGAACATTATAATGTAAAATATAAATGATAAAATTTGTTGCATGAGTTTGTTTGCTTTGGAATTTGTTTATAATTAACATGTATTTCTTTTAATAAATCAACTTATAAATGAAGATAAGATTTTAAAATATTTGTTATAAATAAAAATCGAAAAATTTTTATAAATTAGAAACTGAATAAAAATGGAAGGAATTGAATGTCTGAAAATGCTTTATTTATGTATAAATATTTGTTTCTATTTATCAATAAAATCAACTGCAGAATGTTAAATTTATTTTAGAACATTAAGCAAATTAGCTTAATATGAATGGTTTTATAGATGCAGAGTAATCTACTGAAATTATACTAAATTATTTTTTTATGTTTATTTTATGAATTTTCTGTGATCTATAGCCATATGCCATTCATGCTTAACAGAAAGTTGAAAGTTATCTTAAAAATGAGTAATTATTGAGAATGATTTTAGACTATGTCTATTAAAATATCTAATCTAAAATAACAATTTATCGAAATCTATGTTTTGATATGCTTAAAAATCAAATACCAAAAGTCAAAATAAATACAGTAGTTATTATTTTCTCTTATTAAAATATTAAAGACAGATATTAACTTTCCTAAATAATTTACATTTATAAATCATATTTTCACTAATAGAAATTCTATTGTTTATAAGTTGGAAGCGATACACTTTATATCGAAACAGACACAATGGTAACAATGCCTTTAATCTTTCAGAAATTTTTCTTAAATGATAAATTTCGAAAGATATTAAACTTTTAGTTTTATTTCTAAACATGCCAAGAAAACATTCCGTATTTTGAAAAATTAAAAATTATTTTAAAAATTAAATTGTATTGAATCTTGCCCTCGTAAATAATGATTAATTTATGAGAGCAAGATTCTGCTTTTCACGGAATTCGATTTTTTTTTTTTTTTTGCATAATATTTTTAGTCATATTGCTAGTAATAAATCGGAATATAAATCAATCTCGAAAACGGAACCGATAAGTAGCTATATGAAAAAGTACTTATCATAGCGAAGTATCGATACCTGTGCGCGACGCCATCTTGAAAGAGACAGTATCTTGTGTGATACTTTCAAGATGTATAATTATACGAATTCGTATTATAAGATGGCGATTTCGTTATACGAATTCGTGTTATAGGAGAGCGCGTTATACGGAAGTTTACTGTAATACATCTTGAAGATGTTGCACAAGAATTATATTCAAACTCCTTGGCAAGAACACTTTCAAGATACATCTTGATGAATATATATATATATATATAATATAAATCCATAAATTATATAAGTAACTTATAGATTTCAACATAAAATCATAATCCGCATAATCATAAGAATAATTCCCGACGTATTTTTGGCGTTTAAAACAAGATGTAAAACCATAGCAGTTTTTCGTCATTACAATATGGTCATGTGACGTTTTACTTCTCTTTCAACATGGCAGCGGTAT
>WUQG02457488.1:0-12558 GCA_011317285.2 Androctonus mauritanicus
AATAATTTATAAACTCATTAATAATTAACGTTAATTACCGAAAAGAAGCCGTTCTGCGCAGGCAGTTCTACGGTTAAGTGAATTATACAAAATATAGATGAAAATTTAAAATTTATAAGCATATTCATTTGAAAATTTATAGATCAAATTTTTTTTCTCTATTGTAAATTTTAATTCACTATATTAATTTAAATTAAGATAAAACTTTTTCAAGAAATTAATATCATGTAGAATCTTTTATCAAATCTTTAAAATAAATATTTGATTATAAATTTTATGCAATAATCAGTTTGTTATTATACAGTAATAATGAATTGATTTTGATCATTTGTAGTATACATGATCTTCTGGCATAATGGTTTCCATAGTGTATGCTATCTTTAGAGATGTGTAAGAAATTTTAGATGTGCATGTTTTTTTTGTTTGTCATGCATCCCATATAAGAGATATACATATTTCTTGTATGGGATGCATGCTTTTGTTCTTTATTCATAAAAGGATGCATGATTATAAAGATTTGGAGATCTTTAATCATGCAGAAACAGATCCCAACAATAATCACAAATCTCATTCAAATTGGATAATATTTGCATATTGTTTACAAATATCTAGCCAGATATTATCCAATATTGATCATTTTCAATTGCCTTGATTCCCTAGAGGGTCCTAATAACATTTATATATTTCATTCAGATTGAATAATGTTTATGTAAAATATTGTCCCAAAATATGTAAATATCTTTTCTCATATCATGTCAGTAAAATTGATCCAATTTTGATCTTTTTAAATAAATCCAAAATTGACTGATAATTTTGAATTTTCAGAAATGTGTAAAATCAAATATTGGTAAAGGTCACATAATCAATTCATCTATCTTAATTAGCTTGTTCTTATTTTATACAATTAAATATATTGAATATTCAATTTTTATAAATCATCTGGTTTAATTTTAATTATAAAATGTTATCCAAAATGCTTTAATACATCTTAAATTATATATAATATTTATTTATTAACAAAATGCTAAAGTTCAGTTAAATTGTTCAAAAATTCAAATTTAAAAAAAAAAAAAATATATAGTGCAATCTTTCATAATAAAATTGAATTGAAATGATTCAATTTATTTAATTTACTAAGGCTTGATATAATATCATTAAAGATGAATTAAATAGATTTAAAATATAAGTTTTCATAGATTAAATATTAGTTCCTAAAAATAAACAGAAAATTTAGTATCTTTTTAACTTATAAACTTTATTTTATTACTAATAATTTAAATTTTTCTAAAAGTAAAAAATGATTTGGAAAAATTTATTTTGAAATTACAGTATTATTAATATATAAAACATTTATTTAAAATAATAAATTAATATTTAAAAACTATAATATATGATTATTAAAATGTCGTAATAAATATATATTCTAATTATGATAAATATTCTGTATATTATATTAAAAGTAATTAACAAATGATAGTGATAGTTGATATTTGATACATCATCAGTTTTTTAGGTTTATTTTTTAAAATAATTTTCATTATCAGTTTGTAATTTTATCTAATTTTATAAATTATAACTTAACAGATGGGAAATTTTGTTTTAAAAATAATAGCTTTTAATATTTTTTATCAAATTATAAAATTTTT
This sequence comes from Androctonus mauritanicus, assembly GCA_011317285.2. NCBI lineage: Eukaryota > Metazoa > Arthropoda > Arachnida > Scorpiones > Buthidae > Androctonus > Androctonus mauritanicus. Next base: position 1,647 of record WUQG02457488.1, read on the forward strand.
AATAGATTATATATCAAATTGTTATTAAAAAAACATATTTTCTGATTGATTAAAAATAATATATTAAAGTTATGAATTATCCCCATATTGCATTTTTAACTCCATTCCAGTATATTTATGAATAATTTTATATTTTAATGCATTATTATTAATATTTTAGAAATAGTTTAAAATAAATAAAAAATTAATATAGATAAAATTTAAAAGACCAAGCATTTCATGTACTGAAATAGAGTATAATGTAGTAATGGTGGATTTTTTTTATTTCAAAATGGAAATTAGACAAAATTTTTTATTTTTGGGAAATTCATATTTTGCTCCATGGATATAATTAAGATAAGAAATAAAATTCTCTGAATCTAATAATAAGGTACAGATATTCTGATTTAATTAATTATATCTTGTTTCATGCAGCCCGCAGTTATGGTCGCAGGCGAGGTACCTTTCATATCTTACTGAAATCATATTATTACACTCTTGATATGAAAAATGCAAGAATATGCAATTTTATATATTGTATATAAATATATCTATGCATGTGATTCACAGTTAATATATATTTTTTTCTTATAATTATAATGGGAGGGAATGATATTTAATCAAACTTAGTATGCAGCCACAAAAATGTACTTTTTTTTTAAGTGCTGCTCTGCTTATGTATTGAATATCTGATGTGCCTGCTTTTAACTTCCCTTGTCTTTTTTAGTCACAGAATTAAAAAAAATATTATCTTGATTGTTGTCTCCAAATAAAATAGTCAGTACTTTTATTTGGATAATTTTTAAAAACAAAATTTATCTGCATGTATAGATAGAAAAATTGTATAAATTACAGATATACTCAAATTATTTTATGGACATTAAAACAATTAATAATGATCATTCATATTTAATTAGCCTTATAAATCAAATATTAAAATATTATGATATTTCTATATTACTTTTCTATATATAATGGAATTTTTATCACAAATTAAATATGAATAAAAACTTTTGAAGGCAGTTATAATATTCTAATAGTCTTTTGATATATTATATTAATTTTAAAAATAATGATGGTTTGTCAGTTAATTTAAATCCTATGAAAATTTTTATTTCTAAATGTTACAGATTTCATATTTATTTATTGTATTTCACAAATAATATAATGAAAATTCTAAATTAAATTGATAAAAAGGAAAATAATTAAGATAAAATCGGTTATTATTCTCTACTAGATTTTTAATTTGTATTTTGTATTCAAAATTTTCAAACAAAACATATTTATAAATTGAAGTTGTAAATATTCTCAATTAGGAATTATATTTCATCAGTATTTCAATTATAACTCATGAGAGAGAGAATAATTATATCAGGTTGATAATTTATTCAAAAACTTTTTGATTCAGTTTTCTTATATCTTCATCAAATGATTTTAAATTGAACATATTATGATTAAATTTGAAATATTGAATATTGTCTCAAATTAAGTGTGATGATAATTATCATTTGCTTTAACAAATAATTAGAAATAGTTTATACTTTTTTTGATATATTAAATTATTGTCATATAAATTGTGTATATCCATACAATTTGTTATTATTGATATAAAAAGTCAATTTTGATTACTTTAAATACCTAACATTATTTTCTAGTTAACTAGTTATAATTAATTGTTAAAGCAAGAATCAAATAGATCATTAATTTGATTCAACTTGCAGCAGTTTGTAGTTTGTTTGATTTTAGTTTTTAGAGTGCCCATAAATCATCTGAAGATATAAGATACTAAAAGTTCTAGAATAAAAATCAACTTAGTATAATGATCAATGATTATAATGTTTTTTTTTTATATGAGATAATTATTAATTCTTTTTAATCTTCTAATATTTAATTTTGATCATATATTTTTCTCTGTATTTTTTTTCAAGTTTGATAAATTATCATCATTCCATAATGACCACAATCTATAACTGATAACTATAATGAAAAAGTTTAAACTATATTTTAAACTATAATGAAAAAGTTAATAATTAAAACTTTGAATATATTTTATAATATATTGATCATCATATGATTCAGTTCATATTAATAAAATATATAACCACAAATTCTTTGAAATATGCTAATTTTTAATATTTTTTAGAATTGCTGTGAAATTTTTTAAATCATTTGTTGTTATAAGTATGCATGCATGCTACAAATAACAATTTTTTGTGCACTTTTGAAAGCTTTGCATGTTTTTGTTAATATATTTTATAAATTTTTACTATTTTATGTAAATTTCATTATTTGATATTTTTTTAATGATGCAATTTAATTTCAGGAAAATCTCCTTTCTTTAACGGATTAGAAGAAAATCATTTCCTAGATGATGGCCATTTAGATCAAATTGTTCCATCACTTCATTCTCCTTTACGTTGTTCTCCAAAATCTCAAGGTGGATCTGAAGGTGGCGAAAGATATTCTCGGAAAGTGTTTGTTGGAGGATTACCACCTGATATAGATGAAGGCAAGATTCAAGTGGTTAAATTCATTATTCTTAGAACAGTTTTAATATAATTGTATTATATAATTATTCATAATTCATTTATTGGTTTGAGAATAGCAGAAGAAGATTACTGCTATAATTGAGTCAAATATTTTAGTGGTGATATAAATATTTTCCCATATGAACAGTCAAATTCAAATAAATAAAATTATATAGATAAAACTTATGATCAGATATTACTATTACAGCCAAATGATTTTAATGGATTATTTAGAATTAAATTATAATTGATAATTATTTTTATAAATAGGACTATGGTATTACCAGATATTGACTTAATAATTAATTAAATAAATTTAGGCTAAGATAGTTACTTCCATTATTTAATAATTGAACTTTATTATTATTTTTTGACTAATTTCCCTGACCCAGAATCATACCAGGAACTATGGGATACATTTTGAATTAAATTAATTATTTAATTTAACTCTAAGCAGTTCTCGACTTGAGGCTGTATGGTCCCTCCCAGTGGGCCATGTCATATTTCTAGTTGCAATATTTAACCATATCAAATGTTTTTTCATTAATTATGACTATAAGGGTAAATGACCAAGTTAAATTAGGGTCAAAAGCAACAAATAGCAAAAAAACAGTTGAAAATTGCTGCTCTAAATTAATCCACTAGGGATCATTTGACTGTTGTAATAGTATTTAGATTATTTTTATTTAATTTATTTTTATTAATTATGATCAAATATTTACATTTTAAGTTAATATTTTTTAAGTTTATAAAATTTAAAAAATAAAATTAATAAAAAGTTTTAATTTGATCTAGGTCAATAAAACAATTTATTATGCTTCATGTTTTTATAAATGGATGCTTTCAGTAATTGTAAATTTCTTTTTATCAAAAATAAGTAAAAACAATAATTGATATAATTTCTCTCCTTTTCAAGATTTGATAAAATGGCAAATTTATCATATAAGCTTGTACCATTTTATATATATATAAAATTTGATGATTGAAAATTTTGAAACATATTAATGGAAATTTTTTAATAAGGCAAGAAATTATTTTAAATATAGTAAAAGTAAATCAGCCAATAAAGTTATATTCTACCATTACTTATTTTATCTGTTATATTTTTGACTGTCTATATAAATTACGTTCTGTTATTTCTTACTATGTTGGTTGATTTTCTATTCTTAGTTACTGAAAGAAATAGATTATATATCAAAGAATGAATGTCTTCTTTCAGAAAACATAATGATTTTATATTTAGAATGATATATAATACAATATAATACATTTGAATAATGTAATTGATTGTAAAATATTCCTTCATCAATCTATCAGGAATTACAATCCATATAGTTATAAAGTTCAATGTTTTTTAGAAATATACAGTGAACTGAAAAACAAAAAATGACTTATAAATGAAAAATAAAATTTATTATAACAGAAAACTTGCAATTCAAATATAAAATTGAAATTGAAGAAGGATTATTATACACTTATCTTTCAGTTATACAGTTTCATTAATTCTTAAATATGGAAATTTACCTTGAAATTTTATTCTGTATATAGTAGAAGTACATAATAAATGTATAATTGAACTGTGATAAATTTTTTAATACACATATGGGATCATTTATCCAGAATACTTGGAATCTAAGATTTCCCAGATAAGAGATTTTTATAGAAATTGGGGCACTTCACCTAAAATATAATATTTAAAAATTATAAAAATTAAATTAATAATTAATCCAAAATACCTTAATTTTGAATGCAGAACAATTATTTAACAACTAGCACTTTACAGAAGCATAACTTAAATTTCCTGAAATTGAAACCTGATTCCAGATACATACAGAGCTAAGAATTTTAAGTTCTATTTGGTATATAGAATTTTTACTTCCTAATTTAGGTTTGATAAATTTATACTAAAAATTAATAAATTAGCAATTAAATTTTGCTCTATCTTTAAAAGTTAATTATAATTAAACAATTTTTCAGTGATGAGCATAAAACAATTACCATTATATATGTTATACAAATAAATTTGATATAATATTGATTTTTTATTCATTTATTTAAAAATACCTTATATAGTTAAGATTTAAAACAAATAATTTTATTGTTAACCATAATAATATAAAAAGATGATAGTGATTTAAAAATTTCAATGATATATTTTGAGTTGGAATTTTGTATAGTTAATCCTATATAAAAAAATTTTAATTACATAAAACATTTATATTATTCTGTGTAATCTTACAAAAATTTTGACTATCATAATCTTTAGCAATTATCACAACAAATAAAAATTTTCATAATAGCAATAGTATTCCAAATCTTTTCATTTAGATAAAAATTCAAAAATTAAAAATATTATTTTGCAGGAAAGATTATACTGGTGATACTTAACTTACAATGGAGTTTAGTTTGAACCCCAAAGTTGTAGGTCAAAGTGGTTGGAAGTTGAAAATGTCCAAAATTTATGAATTGTCTATAACCAATATTTATTACTATTCTTCACTTTAAACTTAATGAACATAAAAATACAAGAACCAGACACAAAAGGGATGATTTTCATATATTAGATCATTGCTCATATACTCGAACCTAAGTAATTTCATTTTCCAATTATAGAATTTACTGATTGCATCACTGTCATAAGTATAAGTGGTTGTAAGTCAAGGACTATATTTAATAAAATAAAATTGCATATATATATAAAAAATTTACTTGATTTGCTAATGTAAACTATATTTTATATGATATTGATAGTAACATCTAGTATGTCATCCTGTATTTGTGACACAATTTTCCATTGCCAATTTTTTTGTAAAAATTAAACATATTATTTCAAAATAAAAAAATTATACATATTTGTTTTATTTTGCTGTTTGTTTAGGATAATAAAGATGTGGATATAAAATTTGTGATGATAATGTCATATAATGCACCATTGCCTATGGAGATTTAATTGTATTGTGCTTAAATTATACCAAAATATATTGAAAAGGCAAGCTATCAGTATGTAAAAAAAATTTTCATACAGAAAAACTTTTTTCTTTTTTGCATATATAAAAAGAAAATCAAAATATGTAGATGGACAATAATAATGACTTTGGCCATTGTATAGTTTTATTTCAATGTCACTTATCAGCATTGGTTAGCTTATAGGATTATTAATATCATTATGTAGATATTTATTTTGATATTATGTCATAGAGAAATTATATTTTCAAATTGTTATTTAATAATAACTTATATAAATTATAAAATTTCAGTACAATTAAGTCCCTGACTTATACAGTTAATTTGTTAAAAAAATTTCAGCACAGATTGGAAACTGCTTAAGTTCAACAATGCTTAAATTTGATATATACAAATCATGGCATCAGCATGGTCAAGTGAAATTTATGAGTCTATTTTAAGCATAAGTAAGAAAATTTAAAGTTGTAAATGACATTTTTGCAAGAAAGTAAATTGTTTAATGAATTTTTCATTCACATTTTATGGAAATTCAATAAAACTAAATAGCTGCATCTGTATATCTCTGAAACCATATAAATCTAGACCTACTGTATCTGGGAAACTGTTTGAGGCATTGAAATTGAATTTTGTTTTATCAAAATAATACATTGTTCTATTAATATTTATAAAATATTTTATAAATAATTATTTATTTATTAATAGTAGGTGTTACTATTAGCAACCTATTACATCAAAATAGAAAACAATTTTGTTACTTTGCACAGCAATACATGAAGTTTAAAAATTTTTATTTTATTTTGTGTAAAAAAATTTTTTTTAAATATCTAAAACAATATAAGCATAATCAAATCTTATATTTTTTCATAGTCTAATGTATATGCCACTTAATGATATATTAATGCATATTGCAATTTGGAGAGAGAGAGAGAGAGAGAAAATTTTGAATAAAGTAGTTATATTTGAAAACTAGATTTATTTAAATATCATTTATAAACATAAAGTCTTTTCTATATTACTTCTTTTTAATATATAAGTAATCCCCAACTTTTGTAAATGAATTATTCTGCAAAACCTTCATAAGTCAAAATATATACATGTCAGAGTATAGGCAGTCCTCGACTTACGACGGAGTTCCGTTCCAACATCTTCATCATAAGTTGATTCTAACTTAAGTCAAGGACTTTTTTAATTCTTAGTTTGTTTGATTTTTGTTTTAATATTTTCATAAATTAGATTTATATTTAACTTAAAATGGTTAAACTTAAAGTTTTCCTTACTTTTTCTTACCTTGGAATTTTTATCAGTAGTATTACTTCTCTTACTGGACATGATAGAGTTATAAATTTGAAGCTTTATCCTCTTCCACCTGAACCACAATCTCCTCTACTGCCTCTGTATAAATGGGTTTTCTTCCTCTTCCAGGACAAACAGCTAATGATCTTGTTGCTTCAAATTTCATCATAATTTTTCAAAGTCTTTAGAAGTGATTGGACCTCTTCGAAGGCCCTTCAAACCCCGAAATTTCTGCAAAGCTACTGCTATGGAATCAGTGTTTTGGTAAAAGAGTTTTACTAGCAAAGCATGATCTTATAAACTGAGAGCCATTTTGAGTGGTGAAGACACTAGAAACAATTCTTCAGTGAATATTTCAACTTTTTATAGTGCAAAAGCTGATAAATGATATTGTTTCATTTGCAGGTGTGCTATGGGTAGTTTTACTGTAAAGCGCCATCTAGTAGTGATATTTGGAACTATATTTTTTCACTGAATGTCTTTCCCATCTCTTTATTAAGGGGTACACAAGTTCATAATTTTCTGATGAATAGTAATGGTTGTAGACAGCTCTGAATAGGGGAACTTTAATTGTGAATAACTTATATATTGCAAGAAAAAACAAAGCCTCATCCAATCATCATATTAACAATTATTTATGATATGCATTTTATTGTTGCTTCATCTATTTTGTATGTGTATTTCTTATGTTTTGTGTTTATTTTCATTTTATATGTTATAGTTTTTAATTGTTAGCTAAGAATGGATATATAATTCTAACTTGTTTTTAAAATTTCATCTTAACAATGTTCATATCAGAATTGTTTTATTTACATGGTTTTTTCCTAAATTATAAAAAAAATTAAAAACAGAAAATTTGATAAAATGTTAACTCTATTATAAATACTTTAAAATCAACAATATTTATTTGTGAAACTAATTAATTTAAAATATGAATAAAATTGTTAAAATATTTAAATTTTAAGTAGAAAATTATAAATAAATCAGATAAAAGTTGTGTGTGAAATTATATAATAGACTTATATGTAGGGTTACCATATATTCTTATTTTTCCTGATATATTTGGGATTATTATCTGTTCACTGATGTCTGAAAGTTTTTAGATGTCTGAGGTTTCATGCATGCTAAGACTAATTTACTTTATTTCATAACTTTTCTATGAATAGATATATATTTTATAATGAAGAATAAAAACAATAGTCAGATTATTTAAAAATTTTTCATTTCTTATATATATGTTTATACTGCTTGATATTAATCTAAGCAATAAGCAAGCAGAATTTTAGTAGATCTTATTATATTTAATGTTATTTTACTAAGTGAGAATATTTAACCATTTTGAAAATATCATTCTGGATATATACATAGAAAACAATTTAGGTTTACATTAATTATGAAAATGTTTATATAGTATTATAATTATTTATTTTGATTATTATTTATTTTCTATTTACAATAATTTATAGCATAGTTGTAGGCTATGGGAATACACATTTCATTTATTATTTCTTTAATAGTCCTATAATTTTTAACTACGCTATGGAATTATTCAAATATTCAGATATCTTAGTTTAAATTTCTTTTCATACAGGAAACTGGAATAAGTGTTTTTCTATAATAGTCAACAAGATGTTCAAGTTACATGAATCATGTGGATTTTTACACCATAGTTCTGTGACAAGTCATTTCTGATGTCACTATCCAGAATTGCTTCTAAATAATATGGTAATCCTACCTATACGTATTGTTTTATTAAAGTTATATTGTTCATCTCTGCAGTATCTTTTTGCAATAATAACAAGAGAATTTAAATTAAATTTTCAAAAAGCAAATTTTTAGTGGTACTCATCATTATGTTTAAAAAAATATGGTAATACTCCTTTGTTATCTTAAAATATTCTGTGCACAAAATTTCATTCAAATCAATCTGAAATTGAAAGAATTTTCTCAATTTTTAAACATTGAAGTAATTGCTATAAGGAAAAAAGGAAAGCCAATTGAATATTTGGAATATAATCTTATTTTGTTCAAATTGATTGTTCAAATTTTAATGATTATAATGAAAACTTTTAACAATATTGTATGAAATTTTGTTCATATTTGTTCAACCATTGTTTCAAAATTTCAGACAAAACTAACAAACTTCTGATATATTATCTGATGTAACAGAAATTTAAAAGTAAAAATTTTCAGAAATTTTTTTTTTTTGTCTATTTTACTCATTGGGAAATGAAATGAAATAAAAGAAAATTTTTTTTTAAATTACAATGCAAATTTAATATTATAAGGTAACTTTGAAAGTTCATTGAAACGTTTTATTCATTGTAAAAATGTAAATTCATGTACAGATAATCTTTGATTTACAACCACTCATACTTAGAATTTAGTGATTACATTACCATTGTATGATTGGTCAATGTAATTCTGTGAATTAAAGTCTCTAACCTAATAGTCTGATATATGGAAAGCATATTTTTTTGTGTTTGGTTCTTGTAGTTTTGTGTTCTTTATATTTATTAAGATAATATATAGTGTTCTAGTAAATATTAATAATGAGAAATCCATAAATTTTGGGCATTTATGACTTATGATTGTTCTGACTTTTGACAATGGGGTTCAAAACTAAACTCTGTCATAAGTTGAGAACTACTTATATTAGCTTATTCATTGTATTTTTATTTAAAGTATAAGCTTTGTTATTGTGGCATAGTTATAACAATATATATAAAGTTGTTGAAAATATTTTCAGAAGTTGCTTTTTACAACTGTCTTCATCATATTCCTTTCATATCAGTTCTTTCATCCATTTTGATTGTTTCTGTTTAATTTGTAACATATCTCATGCCAAATAAAAAAATTTCATTGAGATAATATTGTTTCTCCTGTAAATTCACCTTGACAATTAGTTCACTTTCTAAAATTGTTTACATTACCAATTGACAAATTTCAGGGAATAATATACTAACAAACATATCTTTATATACTATAATAAATCATGCTCTGGATAATAAATCAATGATATTGGATTGATTTTATTCAAGATATCTTCATATCTTGAATAAAATCAATCCAATATCATTTTGATACCTGTATTACAATTTCTCCATATGTTCAATAAAATAAATTTTATTTAAATATAAATAATCATGATGAATTTGTACTTTTTTGAAAATACAAATTAAATAAATATATTAATAAAACATTAATTTGCAATAACATTATTTTAGTTAAATTTAATATTAAATCAGATAAGATTTCATTCATTTTTAGAGTTATTGTTTGTCTGGAAATATTTAGTTATCCTCAGCTCTTATTCATTGAATAAACTAAATTTAATATATTTTATTACTATAAGATGATAAAATATCATAGTTTTATTAGTTAGGAAGAAAAAATTTTTTATTTTTGCTATTTAAATAAAATAGGAATTTTGTAATTTTTTCAAGATTGATTGTAAGATTCAAAAATATTTGAGAAGTTCAAAATACTTTTTAGTTTTATAAAAGCAGATATTAGATTTATTTATATTACAGTAAATCATAATAGATTATTATTTAACCATTAGTTTATAAAAAGAAGCAAATAAAAGTTCAGATCAAAAAGTATTATTCTATATTTTTTAATATTTCTTCATTTTAAATTTTAAAAATAATGATAATGATAATAATAATAATATTTATTAAAACTGAAATTCAGAACCTCTCTGACTTATATAACTTAAATTCTTGGGAATGTTATTTGTGCCAAATCTTACATAATTCAAATTCATTTGCATAAATTACTATATAGCCAACTACAAGGCAGGAAATATGTTATAATTACAGTAAAAAGGTTCAAACACTTTGCTTTCTTTTTAAAATAATTCCAAAAACTGAAGCACTATAGCAAAAAGTAGAGTTAGCACGGCATAACGTTTTCGGACTACTTGAGTCCCTCTTCAGTACCAAAATACCTAAGTTATACTGCTAGTATCGAACACATAGATAAGGATTCGATGCTGTTATGAGTTCTAGAGTTCTTTCATCCAAAATTCAAAATGCAATCGCAGTACTTTGAATTTTGGATGAAAGAACTCTAGAACTCATAACGGCATTGAATCCTTATCTATGTGTTCGATACTAGCAGTATAACTTAGGTATTTCGGTACT